>DF357469.1:148550-160197 GCA_000787875.1 Solanum virginianum | reverse complement strand
TTATGTTTAGGAGTGAAGGGAGAGGGTTTTGATTATGAAAACTGACGTTTTATGCGTTTTGGGACCTTAAATAGACCCCCAAAGGTTTTAGGATAAAATTTTTCTCAAAGTAAAAAAGAAAAAAATTTCATTGCTTATTCAGTAAGGGTCCGGGTTTGGTCCGTGATGCGCTCCGAACGCGGACTTTCAGACAGTTCTGCACCTGTTTACTAAAATGGTCATAACTTTCTACTCCAAACTTTGATTAAGGTGAAATTGGATGCGTTGGAAAGTTAATTCAAATATCTTTGATTTGATATATTATGGGTCATCTAACTCATTATAGTTTAGGAGATATAGTCGTTTGAAGTTGACCCTTCTATCAACTTATACGAAAACTTAGTTGCTATAAATTCTTTGGACTTGGCTTGATGTAAAGGATCCCTTATGACTCTAAATCACACCTAATATACTTTAATACTTAGGAATTGATCCTAGCCTGTATATACAATCTTCGAGTCATTGGTTCACCTAACTTGTATAAAATCTTACTTTAAAACTTAAATGCTAAGAAAGTTTTTAGCTTAACTTCGTATTAGAGGGTTCGTATGACCTTGGATCATCTCCAATTTTATTTTCAAACTAAGAAATTGACTTTAACACCTATACTTGATTAGTAATCATCAATTATTTAGCTTAACTTCGTATTAGAGGGTTCTTATGACCTTGGATCATCTCCAATTTTATTTTCAAACTAAGAAATTGACTTTAACACCTATACTTGATTAGTAATCATCAATTAAAATCCTATATTATATGAAGACTCGGTCTTAGCTAAAAAAAATTGAGGTGTTACAATATAAATATTGAATAACAATCTATAGTAATAAAGACAATGATACTTATTAGGTACACATTATTTATGTGTTTATACTGCACTTGCTGCTCTCTTCTTGGGTGTAGGTCCTTACAGAGGGGCGGAGCTATATTATGTTTAAGGGGTTCAGATTGACAAAAAAGTTATATTATTTATACATGATTAAAATAATTTTTTTATGTATATAGAGTAGATGTCAAATCTTGCTTGACTAGTTCGTGTGTCTACTCTAAAGAACTTGAAAAGAAAGAAAAAAAACCCAATTAAATATGTCGAATCAGAGCAAGATGATGTTGTTTTGCTTTGTAATTTGTCAAATAACTGTTTTATATAGTGTATCTAAATATTTATATTCATCAATATAATATAGCACATTATGAAACGATACGTAACACTCAATCAAATAAGACGTAAGCATATGTCCAAAACAACGAAACTATATTTCATAATATTTTTACTCCCAAACCATCTCAATACCATTGAATACATCCAAAAACGTCTTTTAAAATACTGATTTGAAATCATATGGTTGAGGAAAAAAAAGGATAAGATAAAACATTATGAAACACAACTTTAGTGATATTATATTTCGGAAAAAATACATGTATATATCCATTCAATTCCAAGCAAGATGACCTCACTCTTAATATTATTATAATTATTATTTATAAAAAATATTTGTCAACATCAATATATCTTTGAATTGATGAATTCCTCTTATCACTTCAGTAAATTTGAGGATTTTATGCCATCTAAGCCACACGATCCAAGCAAGATGACATCACTCTTATATTATAAAAATAATAATATACTATACAAATTCTAATGTTTATCGACATATCTTTTAATTCCTCTATCACTAGTTGTTCACTAATTAAATGCTACTCTGTCGATTCCTTTTTACTTGTCTCGATATATATTTTTTAAAGTTAATTTAATTAAGTTATATTAATTTAATATTTTAAAATAAAAAAATTAAATAGCTAAACTTTTATAAAATAAATGTTATGAATTGTAATTATGCAGTATCAATTTGATTATAAAATATAACTTAAAATTTATATTGTTTAACTCGCAAAAAATAAAATTGTACTCCCTCTATTTTCTTTTAATTGTCATTACACTTTTAGCAGTTTGATTAATTTTTAAAGCTAAGTTAAATTAAATTAATTTGATATTTTAAAATAAAAAGTTATCTATTCAAAAATTATACGAAAAATTATTATTGATTACAACTTTTTTCATATCAATATGATGAACAACAACAATAACATACCAAGTGAAATCTCATAAAGTAGGGTCTTGGGAGGGTAGAGCGTACGAGACCTGACAACTATATATCTTATGGAGACAGAGATGTTGTTCTCAAAAGACCCTCTACTTAAATGTATATGTCCCAAGTAAAAGAAGCAAACAATAGATATATTAATATGATAAAGAACAAATTTTAAAATGTTAGTCAAAACTTGTATAGTTTGACTTTAAAAGTAAAAATTATGACAACTAAAATGAGCCAGAAAAAATAACAAGAGGTTTTTTCAAAACGAGCAAATATTTGAAACATAATAAGGCAAAAAGTAACTAAAATAGTTATAGTTAGCTAAAATTACGATTTATAGCTACATTATAGGAGAGAGACGAGAGAGATCGAGAGAGGGAGGAGAGAGGTGAGCAAGATCAAGAGAGAGTCGAGAGAGACGAATTACATATGTATATTTATCAAATTGTATGTGTATATCTGTCAAATAATTGTATATGTGTAACTGATATATATAAATATATTTGTATATCTGGCAAGCCAGATTGGGAGAACGGTGATATAGGTGAGCGAGATCGAGAGAGGTACGTTAGAGAGGATGGAGAGAGGCGAATTGTATATGTATATCTGTGGAATTGAATATGTATATCTGTCAAACAATTGTATATATACAACTATTATACAAATGTATTTGTATATCTGCAAGAGAGAGATAGAGAGAGAGAGAGGAGAGAGGCGAGAGAGATGAAGAGAGGAGAGAGAAAAATAATAAAAAAATTCTAAATATACTTATAAATTGTAATTTTTTTAAAATTATAGTGGTATAATGTTAACACATATCATATGTTTACCTAATTACCTAATTTATCCAAATAACAACTAAAAATGAACATGTATTAATCTAAGTTTTTTTTTTCCCATATGGAAAACTCCAGAGAATCATTTAAGAAAATTAAAAGAAATACGTAGAGCTTTTATTAGGGGAGTTGACGTTTTTAGTTGATAATTGATAAGTCACGGGCATAATTATTGCACGTAGGGAGACAGTTTCAAAAGAAAAAAATATGGGAATGGAAAAGAAGCACATGCACAACTTTAAGTATAGTCATTAATGGGAAAAAAATAAAAAAGAAGTTTTTATACTTTATTACTCTTTTTGTCATAATTAAAGCAAACATGGCATTAAATATATATCTTTAAAAAAATTATTATATTATACAAATAATACATTTTTTTATTATACAAAAAGATCGAAAATTGCGGCTTAATTTGTCCTTCGATTAGGGTGGCAAATGAACAAACACATGGATAGAAATTTTAAAAAATAAAAATTAATTATAAATGTTATCATTAATTTATTCGTTTAGAAATTTATTATTAATTTATTTGAAATAGCATTAAAGATGAATTTTGACTTCTAATTATAGAATTTGTGTCGTCGTTAAATACTGTTTTATATATACATATATATAATATAATTTTAATAGCTTTAACAAGCATGGAACAAAAGAAATGACAAAGTCACATGATAATTAAGGGGTTCATCTAAATTTTTTTTGATGAAAAATTATATTATTTTTATATGGTAAAAATAATAATAATGTCGAACCCCTTTCAATTAGTTCGTGTGTCTATTTATTAAAATTTTGAATCCCCTGAAAGAAAATTCTGGATCCGCCACTGTTATTTGCGTGGTTATCCGTTGTATTTTTATTTTTTTAATAAAAAATGACGAATATAAATTATTTTTCATCATTTTTTTGGCAAATTTTGTGTGTCAAATATATACATAATTAATATTATATTTTAAATATTATTATTACACAATTTTAAGTTTTTATAAGTAACCTTTAAATTAAAATATTTATTTGGCAGATGTGGACATTCGAAAAATAGTGAATCTAGTACTAGAGCAACTTTCACTATCCTTTCAGATTCTTGCCATAGTGGAGGCCTAATTAACAAAGAAAAGGAGCAAGTTGGACCATCTCATCTCAAGCCAAAAAATCAAAAAATTTAAAAAAATAATTACGTCTCAGTCTCAAATAAATCAAAATCGGCATCGGCATCAAAATCTTGTTATTCCAAGCCTAAATTTATCCCTCATATAACAATCTTGGAACATCTAACATCCTTAGTAAACATAAACACGTCAGATATTGGATTACACATGTTACAACTCTTTAGAAATGAGGCTAGTGTTATGTTTTCTTTGCCTCAAATTGAGTTAGATTTATTGAAACCACTTAAACACCTCAGATACATTGTTAAACTTATTTGAACATTATATTTTTTTTACTTATGACTTAAAATAATTGGGTAATTATTGTTGGCCAAGTTGAACTTGATGAATTATGAGAATTTGATATGAGAAAGTGAATGTTAGAGATTGATATGTATTGACTTGCGATTTGATATTGAGAATCCCTTGTGATATACGAATGTGAAATTATGGATCAGGTTGTGCCTATTATGAAAAATATTGGAGATATTGTTGTTGAATTTCACTTGTGAATTAGAGAATTGACTATAAGCTTGGAACGAATCATCATTATGACTTGTATATGTTGTGATATTTGACTTAAATTGATGTATATATGGTAAAGAGGGCTCTTGCATGCACTCCTCATTATTATATCATATATATATATATATGTTCTTGATGTGCATTCTTGACTGAGTTCCACTGATAAAACATTGAAAGAAATAGGGAACAGGCCACACATTCGTGGTGAAAAATATTGAAAAGAAATAGAACGGGCCACATGGCTGTGGCATATGACACGAATATGAGAGATTGATATACTCGGAATGGGCCTCATGAGCCAGGGTAGATATATGGATAGATATGTCTCCCATGGGTTTCAGACTGGTAATATCAACTAATGTATATCGTAGGACAGACATGCATCATGATTATTAGGCATTGCATTGATTCATTTTATTTAATTTCATATCATTCCATATTATTTCATATCATAGATGATTATG
Organism: Solanum virginianum; assembly: GCA_000787875.1. NCBI lineage: Eukaryota > Viridiplantae > Streptophyta > Magnoliopsida > Solanales > Solanaceae > Solanum > Solanum virginianum. The sequence goes on along the minus strand of DF357469.1, from coordinate 155,092 downwards.
CCTGGACTGTATTTGCTGAATATCTGAAACTATAGTGAGATATTTGTTATATAATCAAACTGTATATTGAGACATTATTGTATACCTAATCTATACCTTGTGACAGTTGTTGGGATCAATTGTTGTGTGGTTTGTATATACATATATGTTATTGTTGTTGTGCTAAGACTTTTCTGAGTGCAGGTATGTGGTTCGGCAGTACGTGGTTAGTATGTAAGGAATATTTTGTTCTATATTTTTTGCTTGTGTTTAGATCTTCTTGCTCAGTGCATGTTGTTTGGTATTCACCGTTACTTCTATATTCGTATGTAGGTTGTGAGTCCTGTTCCATCTGAGTTAGCTTCCTTTTTTGATGGACCAAGCTACTGGACATTTGAGAGGTAGTAGCTTGTCTATTTTGACAGATTCTCAAAGTCCTATTAGCATATCTTGTGATCTATTTGAGATCTATGATTCAGATTTGTATTTCTTTTCTACTATATCATATATTAGGGGTTGTACATATGACACTAGTGTTGGAATGGTTTATAGACTTAGCTTGTCTCCTATCTTTTAGACTTTATTTCTTCTTCTTTTAGTATTACGTATTGAATTGAATAAATTAGGCTAACTTCCCTTGGTGGGTTATGTGAGTGTCATCACACCCATTTTTGGATCGTGACAATAGATAGATTAGGCAATACCTAATCTCCACCATTATGGTGGGGTTTTTTTTTTTTTAAAAAAAAAGAAATATTAATTATAATGAGTACTTAACTACCTTATTTTTATTTACAAGTTATAATCTCTCTCCATCAAATATTTGCTTTTTTTATGTATCATCTCTGTTATTCATAAAAATAAAAATTGTATCTTGAACTTTTAAACGATAAATAATTTAAGATAATTACTTTTATTAATTATGACATATAATTTGAGATGTATAGAGCACTAAAATTCTTCAATAAAAAGAAAAAATATATTTATTTTTAGTATAACGACATTTCCTCCGTTTAGTTTTACTTGTCGATTATTTTAAAACTAGATTTTTACTTATACTTGTAACTTTTAACATATCAAGTAAAAATAATTAAAATTTTCATGTTTTATAGCTTCTATATTTTTTTTTGCAAATCATTTTTTAAAATTTAAAACTATACATTAATTAATTCTAATATAATCATATAATCTAGAAAGGAGTATTAGAAACATTCTAAACTTGGCACAGATTATTAGTTTAATGTCATCCTCAAACTATTAATAGTGTTAAAAATACTCTTCTACTTGACTAATTGAATTTAAACACATCCTGATCTTGCAACATGATCAAAATACACCTCTAAGTTCTTGTCAAATTAAGAGATGCTTTTAACACTTCTAGCAAGTTAAGAGATGTATTTAAGTTTAGTTAATCAAGTAGAATGGTATTTTAGTTTTAAGATTGTCAATAATTGGAGAATGAAATTATTTACTTATGCTAAGTTTAGAAGTATTTTCAAAACTTTTCTCTAAAATTTAAAATAAACAAATAAAAAAAATAAAAAATATAATATATTAAATTTATAAATACCCATCAAAATTGGAGCGGATCGATTCACAACGATGAATCAATTGTCAGAGCTGATATTTTCTCTTACGCCCACAGCCAGATAGTGCCCATTTACAGTAATCTGCATGCATTTATTATTAATGCATTGTGGCAGCTTTAGCCTTCTATAAGGGTGAAAAATTATTTATGTATAGTTAAAATTATTTTTACGTAATTTATATATAATAGATATTAAATTTTATTTGAATAGTTTTTTGGTTTATTTTTTTTATATTTTGAATTTCTTAATGAAATTTTTGGCTCTATCATTGACCTTTCATAAAAAAAATTATACTACTCTCTAAGTTTATTTTTAGTTGTCACAGTTTTCTTTTGGAGAGTCGATTAATGATACGAACTTTGACAAACATTTAAGACATATCGTCTGTCATCACATTGATATGAAAAAAAACTATGATTTATATTGCCTTCGTGTCAATGTATATATCATTTTTCAAATTTAATTTGAGATTCAAACAAGTTTATCTTTGACCATATGGATTTTTCAAATATCCTTTTAGTATTTTGAATTGTCAATTATTGTGACTTATAGTACTTTTTACGTAAAGTTTACAGATATGCAAATTTCATTAAAAAATTGAAGATTTCAAGTGCAAATTTTTAGTCAATCTTAAACTGTTTGACTCTCGAAAAATGAAAAGTGTCACATAAATTAAGATAGAGAGAATAGTACTTTTCGAATAATTTTTAAATATCAAACTTTTTATTTTAAAATATCAAACTAATATTATCTAATTTATCTTTAAAGATTAATCAAATTAGCTCGAGAAAACGTAACATAATAACTAAAAAAGAACGAAAAGAATATTTACATATGATTAAAACTATTTTTTTTTTATATATTAGATATTAAATCCTTTTTCGTTTTGCTTATCAACTTACTTCATATATTTCAATCTACGTAATTAAAATTTTAACTCTACCATTATCGTTTCATACTCATAGTGAGACAAATCTAAAAATCACCATTGTGGAAACTGACGGAAACAACAGGAGTTGAATAGTCACCATTTCCAATAGCAAGAATAATTAGACAATTCAGATATTATTTCACCAGTCCCTCAGAGTACTGTTAACACAAGGGCCACCAAAGAACTAAATGGTCCATGTCAATTATTCATAAAATTTACACTCAAATTAATAGTTAAACTGATCATCAAAGGATGTGGTGCAGTGGATGGAGTCATTTTTCTCTTAATCAGAGGTCTCGAGGTCGAACTCTGATAATGAAAAAATTCTTGGCAAGAAGTGCTTCCTCCCAAATAAGACCCTATGCAGCACAAATCTGAATATAATCGGGTTCTAATATGAATACTGGACATCGAGTGAAAAATAAAAAAAATAATTAAAACTGCATGCAGACCTTTATTATATGCCACTTTAATTTTCTTTTACAGTATTGTGTGTGATTATTTGATAGAAATGATTAAATTATTGCAGCTTCTGTCTTAATTTATGTCATTTTTTTTAGTTTATTTTATAAAGAATGTTATTTTTTTTTATAATAAAAAGTAATTTAACGTTCAATTTTTTTTACCCTTAAAGAAGAGTAATTTATAATCATATAAATGATGAATGAGTGTTTTAGATTATAAATTTTAAAATTTTTTATATCTTTCTTAAACTTTGTGTTAAGTCAAATAATGTCACGTAAATTAAGATGAAGAAAGAGGCATATGCAAATTCTTTTCGTGAACCATTTATTTTGACAGCTGACACAGATATTAAATGTAAGGAGTTATTGTTTCCTCCGTCCATCTTTATTTGTCCGTTATATTATTTTAAGATATCCAACAATACATGTTCAGTTTATAAAATTAGGAGATAATCTTACACTTAGTTCCCAATTTATCTTATCATTAATTATAGTCATTTTATTATTATATTTTTCAAGGCATTGTATTTATTAATATTCAAAAGGTGATTTGGTAAAATTACGTACCCCTATCATTACTACTTCTTAATCCCTGTGCTAAGTCAATAAGGGACAAGTAAAGATAGACGGATGAAGTATAATATAATAACATATTTAGTAGAATTTCAAGAGAGTAAATATACACAAATTTTAATCCTTTGTAAAATAGATAAGTTATTTTTGGTAGATTATCGATTTTAAAAAATAAATAGAATTTGAAAATACAAATGTTGGAACCAATAATCAAGATTAAATCTTTAGTCTGCTTTAGCGTTTGATCAATTCTTTTTCATGGACAATAAACATGAAAATATTTTATTTTTCTTCTTGGGCGGTAGTGAGATTTGAACTTGAAGATCATATAGAATTATTTTGACCACCTCCTATAGAAACTTAATTAATCTATCAAAAAAGTATATTTGTTATTGCATCTGTTTTAATTTGTTTATCTAATTTCACTTTATATAAAATTTTAAAAAATAAAGAAATATTTTTAATTATATTATGTTTGACGGACGTGTAGAAAATCATTCTCTTATTATACAGAGAAATAAAAAACAGTACTACTTACTGCTTGCGGTCACATCCATAGATCTTCTTTGGCAAGTACTACTGGTATGCATGGGATTCATGCAAAATGTTTTTTCACACAGAATTAGAAAATTCAGATATTGCACTGCTACTAACTCCACGGACAGTTACCATAAACAACAACATATTCAGTGAAATCTCACAAGTGAGGTTTGGAGAAGATAAAATATATGCAGACGTTGTCGATCAATTAAATAACACTCCAATAATATAAAGATTGTTCTTTACAAGGTACACACTACTTTTTTTAAGCAAGAGATAATTTTACACCATCAAATCATCTTTATCTGTTACAACAACAAATGATATATCTTATAGTAAATTAAAGCTAATCTCTATATATTCCTAATCTGATGGTGTAAAAAACTTAAAACTTAAACTCATAGACTTAAACTTGTGGAAGATGTTGTTTGGTCTTTGAGGTCATTGGTTGTAGTTATGGGAAAAAGTGGTAGGGTTTTGAGGGGTCTATTGACATAACATGGTAAATTATTATTAGGAGTAATATTCATCATCAAGATCCAATCTTTTCCATAGGGTCTTATCATGCAATTTTCCATATTCTCATCAGCTGGTCTTGAGAGATCCATTGGATATAGATAAGTCATTACTTGAGGTGACGCTTCTTTGGTTCCACCCTATATAACACAAGACGGAGAAAAAAAAATCAAAACCAAGAACTTGAAAGTATAAATATATTAAGAGGAATTGACATAACCATCAAAAAGTAGTCAACAAATATATATTTTTTGTACCTAGGTTGTTAAAAATTTACAAAAGAATTTGAGTATCAATCGAAAACTCTATGAAAATATGAGCAAAATGACCCATACGAACATAAATCTCTTTGAAAATATTTTATAATTGATGAGAGATCAGTGTATTTTCTAACATCATCTCGTATATATAACTCAGTTATAAGGTTTACATACACGTTAATTGAAAATATAGTGCTAATATCATATCATATAAAAGAATCTAATCATTCGATTCAAATATATATAGTCACCCAAGACATCACAAACCCTATTTAAATTTCTTACACAGTCAAAGAATCAAACACCTTTTTGTGCGTGTATATGTATGAGGGGGTGGGGGTGGGTTGAGGAGGAGGGGAGGGGGGTGGTTTCTTGTTTTCCATCTTTTGTTCCTCCATTTTTGGACACTTCCTAAAGATGAAAAAGACACTTACCAAACTAAAGAAAAAAACTTATGAAATTGTTTCCACATGTATAATAAAGCCAAATGAAATAAAACCAAACATCAACAGCAATATACCCTGGAATCCCACAAGTGGGGTCTGGGAAAGGTAAAATGTACGCAGACCTTACCACTACCTCATAGAAATAGAGAGACTGTTTCCAGAAAATAAAACCAAACATCAACAGCAATATACCCTGGAATCCCACAAGTGGGGTCTGGGAAAGGTAAAATGTACGCAGACCTTACCACTACCTCATAGAAATAGAGAGACTGTTTCCAGAAAATAAAACCAAACATATATACACAATTTTTGTGTATTTGTATACCTCTTGAAGAAGTCCAGTAGATGTTAAAGGGCATATTTGGTATTGATGATCATCAGGGAATGAGTGAAAGAAAGTGTTTGTGTTTGTGTTATTATTGGAGTTGTTGCTAGTGGTAGTTGTACTATGAGCATCAATAGGATATTGAGCTAATATTTGTTGTTGGTTCATTTGTGCCAGGAGTTTTTTCTTAAGCTTTTGTCTATCCCTAGCTTTATGGTTTTGAAACCAATAAAACACATTTTTCCCTTCAATTTTTCCAAAAGAAGACAAATGGGAAGTGATACTTTGTATTTGTGTAGCATTTGGATTTCTTAAACCTTTCCTATACATTTCTTCCAAGAACATAAGTTGTTCTGGTGTTGGACTCCACCTTGTTGGCCTTGCCATGTTTTCTCTTTTCAAAAGTGTCATATTGTGTTTTTCTTGTTTTGCTATGTGAAGAAAGAAGTAAGGTTTTAATAGGTATATATAGAAAAATAAATTGAAGATACCTAATGGAGAGTCTCTAATACTGGGGTAGTTTGAAATTAATCATAATGTCATTTATTGAGGGAAGGAATTTGATTCATTGAATAAAATGTGTACACCAAATTACATGCTAAAAAAATGAGAAAAAAAGCTAGGGTCATTAATTTCACTATAGGTACATATTACCTAATAAAAATAAAAAAAAGTTATTGTTTTACACATTTTGACAGTTGTGGACTGTGATTGTTTAAAGGGAGGATGAAGAATAATATATTTTTTGTTCACAACTATTGGAAAAGATATGGTGGACTCATTAATTGTTCATATTCTAGTTGTTAACAAGGGGACCTAATATGTTAAAGTTCATTTTTTTTAAATTTTTAATTACATTGGGGATAAGAGAAGTGATTATAAAGGGGGAATTAAACTTTCATTGACCAATTAAAATAAT
>DF357469.1:117562-132748 GCA_000787875.1 Solanum virginianum | reverse complement strand
AATTCCAATATAGTATATATAAATTATACTCATATCTTCTACTAGTTGTACAATAATAACAACATACAGAGTGAAATTCCACAAGTGGGGTCTGTACAGTGTAGAAATGTATCCAAACCTTATCACTATCTCATAGAGATAGAGAGACTATTTTCAGAAAATTTTTGTCTCAAAAATCGAATCTCATAAGCAAAAGATACTGAATATGAAAAAAAAAATAAATAAATAAAAGAAGAAAAATGATTAATCATGAAAAGTAAATTATACTCATATCTTCTACTAACTGTAATCTTATTTTATTTTTTTTTTAAAAGGACTTACTTTGTTCTATAAAATATCTATAGATTTAGTAATATAGAGTCTTATTTAGTTATAGACTGATTTTTTCTTTAAAATATTTGTTTGGTCCAACAGGTAAATTAGAAATAAGATTTTGGGCCATATTTATCTTAAGCCCAATAAGGATTAATGAACTTCTGATACTTGATCTAGTAGATGAGTGTATATATAGCACATTCTAAAGGCAAAAAGATAAAAGCACAAAATGTAATGGATTTATGTTAAATAGACTGACATTCTAATGTAGTTTTACATAATTAGGTCAATTGAATTGATCATAATAGGATTTTATTATTATTATTTTTTAGATCATCATATCTGATTTTTTATGAAAAATTATCTAATATAGTCAAATCTAACATCATAATGTAAAAAATTTATACACTACCGGTATACAAAAGTTAGACTCAAAAGTAATTGTGATAACCCGACTCTTCACTTGATATATAGTATATCACTTCTTCTTAAATTTATTGGGCCTTGTTGAAGCTATTGACATCTTCGTGTGTCTTGAAATAAAGGTCTCAATCACCTTGTTATCATTTTTTCCCTCTATATTATATAATTCTTTTTGTCATTGTGTTGTTGCCTAGAATGATTTTTGTATGGTTATAAAAGCTTCTTATTTAGGGTAAAATGAGAAATTGAAATTAAATTATTTTCAAACTTAAAAAAGGATCATTTCTTTAAAAAATGAAATAGTTTCAGCTTCAATTCCCAAGTGTTTGTGATGGCGCCCTTGATGGAGGGTGGGTTAGGCAAGACTACCACGCTTCTTCTAGACTAGAAAGATTCTGAAAATAAATACACATGACACATCATAAGATGAATCTCACATCGATATGAGAATGAAAAGTGAAGAATTTGACGAGGCACAACTCTCAAGTTTACATTGTAGCTAGGCACTTTTTAGAGCTTGTTGTGGAATATTCCTAAAGACAAATATGTGCGGTCCTCAACCAAAAGAGAACCATACATCTATGGACTTGCGTGGTGATAAATATGGCATCAAAGTTAGTACTTCCCGTAGTACAATGATAGAAAAATCTCAATAAGGATGATGAGTTTCTAGTGAAAAAAGGATGTACGTGACGCTCTCGTGATAAAAGTTGAGGCCTAAGCTGATGAAGACTGGTCAATTAAGACTAACAAATAAATTTAATTTCTATAGGCCAACAATATGGCATATTAGGAAAATTCAATATTAAAATGAAAGTGCAGTACAAAAATACAAAATGATTCTTTCTTATTTCATACTATTGCAAGTCAAGAAAACTATTGATCTGTTGAGCTGTGTTACTTCTTAAACCACTAAAAGTCGTCCTTGTCTGCTTGTCATGTCTTTCATTATTTAAAATGACATAACTAAGGGAACAAGCAAATTATTATCTTGTCAGTTATAAATACGAATTTTACATGGTTGTCATTTATTAAGTACGTACCACCTTTTAAAATGTAATATAATTATGTTAAAGGATCGTTTAAATATAAGTTACGATGGAACAATAGTAACAAAGAAAATTACGTAATATTTTTGTCATGACTCAATTAATGTCAACACACAACATTGGATACTACAAACACTTGTGAGTACAATGGTGATTTGGTGAAGTCGATTAAATTGGCGGCATAAAAGAAATATCAGATTATTTTTTTTATTTTCAATTACACATTTTATTTAAATTCATTGTTTCATATATATTTTTCTTCATTTCATATATGCTTTTTAGATGGGAGACATGTGTTTTAAAAAAATAGAAAGAATATAAATATAAATTTTTTCAGGTCGAGCATGAATTTTTCTTTATAAAATTTTAAATGATGGATCTTTTTTACAATATATAAATTTATGGTTCAAATTTTATATTTTTTTAAAGAAATTGAAATCATAATTTGAAAGTTGAAATCTTATTTTTTGAAGAATTTAAAATTGAAGTTGAAATTTTATGCATGCAGATTTCATAAATAAATGTTGATTTCATATCAAAATTTGAAATTATAATACAAATCATATAACCAAACACCTACTTAGTTAGGGTGTGAAAAATTAGAATATTGAACCAGAACCAATAAGCAGATTAAAAATAAATAAATAAATAAATAAAATAATATATATATATATATATATATATATATATATATATATATATATATATATATATATATATATATATATATGTTGAAGGAATGGATTACAGTCTTCTTATATGGTTTAGACAATTCTTTTTACATAATTTAATATTTGATCTTGAGTTAACTAAATCTACGAAATATATCTTGGCATAATATGAGAGTTATATTCATCAATCCCTATAGTGGTGTGTTGTAATGTAGGGCTCCCGTAATTCACACTCCAATTGAGTCTTGAGGGGGTCAAAGAATGTCAAAGTACACATTGATTGAGGAATCAATTGTACTCTCTCTATATATAATCGACCTTAAACAATCCTTTTTCACCAGTCAACATGTAGAATTGAGCTAGATTTAAAGATCGTATCTTCATTCATATTATATTTCTGTATTACATGTTATAACAAAATATCTACCTTTTTAGATAACTAGTTTCACTACTTATATATATATATATATATATGAAACTTTAGAGTTTAATTAGTTACAATAAAAAATATGTATACCATCAGACCATCTGTACTAATTATAGCTCGTAACTTGTCTTATATCATATATGGTCTGATAGCACAAAACAAAACACTAACAATGTATATAAGACTCAAACTCAAAACTTCAATAATTATAAATTTGGATTTTTAGAATGATCAAATATTTTACAAATTTATGTATGGTCATCATACAAATAACTTATGTTGCTCGAACTTTTCAGAATGCTGTCATACTAGTGTTGGATCTTCCAAAACTACATTAATTTTGGAGAATGCAACACACACTAAATAAGATTATTAATTTAGAATCTGAGCAACATTGCAACTAACAACATTAGTCAATAACACAAAGTTCAAAGATAATAGCTAGGTTGTTATTCTAATGCTAAAAGAACTTACTTGCTAGTACACAATAATATTTCATCAAGAAACAATTAATATAGTAGGTCCCTACTCCTTAATGCCAGTGGCTGTGATAGGGAAAAGTTCTAGGGTTTCAAGAGGCTTGTTGCTGCAAGAGGGAATAGAATTTGAGCCCATGTCTGTCATCATCAAGATCCAACCTTGGACATTTGTTCTTATCATGCCATTCTCTATGACACATTGATTTGGAAAATCCACATTCCCCATGTTGTTCATCATTTGAGTTGATGATGATGTGTCTTTTCCTTCAGCCTACAAAGAAGATAATAATATATTAGAGAAATAAGAAAGGTTACCACTGTTTGATTTGGTACAAAATTTAAGAAAATTTTTTTTTTTTTAAATTTATAGTTTAAAACGACTGTTATCATTTTTCGTACAAACTAACAAACAAAAGTGTCAAGTAAAGGGACCTCAAGGACATTTTTGTCATTTCCATTATTTTGTTATGATATAAACTAATATTAATACTATTACTGCATCTTTTGGCAGGAACAATTTATCTCGATAATGATCATGGCAAGATCTACTTCTATGAGGTAGTAATAAGGTTTGCGTACATTCTACCCTCCCCAAATTCCACTTTTGGAATTTCATTGGCATGTTGTTGTTGTTGTGATGATGATCATGGCAAAATTTATCCCATTAGTAACTAAACAAGGGATAAGACAGTGCTTCCTTTATTCACTTTTATTTATCCATTTTAATTTGTATGTTTGTTAAGAAATAATTTTAAATATGAGCATTTTATCATAAATACTCATATTAATTGATGTATGGTCTTAGATCTGGAAAATAATGTGAGTAAGTAATTAATATTAAAAGTAAAATATGAAAAAGAAATAAGCTTTTATGTTGATATTTTAAAAGAGATAAGGTGAAAAAGTACTTTCAATACAGGGATAAGTAAACATGTATTCCCTCGATTTTATATTACTGACCCTCTTGATTTAACACATTTCTTAACAGACCTTTATTTAAAGGTAAATTTTATTAAATTAACCTTATTAATCATACTATGAAACTCTAAATTTTACTATGCCACACATGTTACTTGATACTAAGGATAGTATTGAAGAAAATTTCTCTCTGTTTCATATTACTATTTAGCTTCTTTTAATTTGACACACTCTTTAAAAAATTAATTAGAGGTGTTTTTTTTACCAAATCAACCTTAACAATGATTCTTGGGAACTCTAAACTTCAGTACTACTACTTTATCTAGTTATTTAGTACTTAGCATGAGAAAAAGGTAACCAAATTCTCTTAGTTTTCTAAAATAGATAAAGTAAAATGAAATATTTGTTTTTCACTATAGCCTATAGGGATCAAGTAAAATAAAATGAAGAAAGTAATACAACTTTCTTGATTTACGAAATTTTTATTCCAAGATTATATATACTTATCCAACATACCAAAGCGACTCCTAAGAATAGAAGTAATGCATAGATAATTATTACATTTTTGGTCTCATTTTATGTGGCACTCTTTTTTTGGTTCGTCTAAAAAAGAATGTCACGTTATTTTAATTAGAAACAATTTAACTTTAAAATTTCTCTTTTATCCTTAATGAAATGATTCACAGTCACACAAATATCTAAGATTGATTTTAGATCACAAGTTTTCTTTTTTTCTTAAATATCATGTCAAGTCAACAAGTGAAACCGAGGGAGTATCTATAATGCATAGAATAGTGTGTACCTGATGAACCAATATGGGAGGAGAGTGAGGGTAAAGTGTATGAAAAGTAGGAGAGATATTATGGTCTAGAATATTGCTATTGTTGGTTGGGTTGTTGTGAAATTGAGGAGCATCATCATTACCATGATCATCACTAGAATTTTTCTGCATTTTGTGAAGCATAATAAGTTTTTTTCTAAGCTTTTGCCTGTCCCTAGCTTTGTGGTTTTGGAACCAATAAAATACATTCTTGCATTGAATCTTTCCATAATGAGAAAGATGAAATGTGATCTTTTGTACTTGAGTGGATGTTGGATTTCTCAAACCTTTTCTGTACAAATCTTGGAGAATCATAAGTTGTTGTGGTGTTGGACTCCATCTTGGTCTAGGCATAGTGAAGTGGATAAAAAAAACTTTTTGGTTTTGTTGTTTTTTGAGATAATATATGTTTTTTGTTTCTATAAAGGGTAGGGTATGTGTATAAATAGAGGAAAGATTTAATGGTGGTTGTAAAAAATAGGGGTGTCATGCTGATGTAGCTATTTAAGTACTTTTGATGAATTCAATGATTCTTGCTCCTTCCGTTCCAATTAAGTGACATTTAATTTGGCGCAGAGCTTAAAAAAAAATTTTTTTTTTACTTCTTTCGTCTCATTTAGTATAACATGCACGTTTTTGTCCTGCTCGTCCCAAAAAGAATGTCACCTTATTATAGTTAGAAATAATTTGATTTAAAGTTTCTCTTTTATCCTTAATGAAATGATTTTTGACTATACAAATATTTAAGGATCGTTTTCGATCAAAAGTTTCAAAAATGTTCTTTTTTTTCTTAAATACCGTGTCAAGTCAAACGATGCAATAGTGGTCCGATGGGGGTAGAGTTGTCAATATGGGTGGCTAGGTCTGTTGGACTGACCTGACCTAACTCGTGATTTAACAGGACTGAATTAAAATTTTTAGAACTCATTTAAAAAATAGATTGTTTAGCCCGACGACCCAAATAAGCTGCTGAATTAGTCCGAATAATGTGGGACAGCCCATATTAACATATGCGTATCTTAGAGCAAGACTCATTTACTAGGTTAGTTGTTGATATCGTCATCATCGTCCCAATATTTATTCTACTGACAGTGAATTATGGAAAAATATAACACTGAGGAATTATGGTAGTAAGGAAAAGATCTTCCTTTTTTTATAATAAGATCAATAGTACGTCCCCATCTGTTTCACGTGGAGCCTACTATGCTTCCAAATGGAAAATCAATTTACCCTATCGCGGGTATAAATTGTGGTAAAATTGTTAGAATTTTATTGTTTTTGATAAATATTTCGTTGGGAATTGAAAGTGTTGCGTCTATAAATGGATTGTATAATATGTAAAGATAAATAAGTAACTTTCTTTATTTACTTGTGTTTGAGAATTTGTCTCAAAATATCACCTTTGTTTCTTTTTAGAACTGTAGTCATTTACCGTAACATGATATTTTATTAGGAGAGGAGTATATTTTGGGAAAAATAGAAATAGGTGGATGATATTGTTATCCTAAAAGAAACAAAAATGATATTATAGAACAAATTTTCAAACATGAGTGACTACCTAAGGAATTTACTTGAAGATAAAATTTATATAGTACGAATTTATTTAGCATTTTTATCTTTATTGAAAATTTTGAATTTAAAATTTTTATGATTCTTAATTCATTTCATTAATCATTCAGTTATATTTTCGAGTCAATCATATTTTCTTTATATTGAGCGCATTAAAATTCTTTTAAATCTTTAATAATTACTATCCTTAAGGATGATGAATGCGTAAAAGTTAATTAACTCTAAAATCGAAGTATTTGGACTTTGGTCAATTGAAGGCTAGGTTCTCATAGTATATAGCACAATAATTTCTCCTCAAAAGCTAATTACAATAAATAAACTGAGTCATAAATATTTTAGATTAGGCTTAGTAATTATTGGTTGTTTGGTACTTATATTTCAGGGTTAAATAGGGTTGGCTCAATAAAAGGCTACTTCCGCACTATTACCTTTTTTAAAAAAAAAAAACTATTACTCTCTCCGTCCAATTTTACTTGGTCTCTGTTGACTTAGCACATGGATTAAGAAGTAGTAAATGATAGGCTAATTTTACCAAATTACCCTTTGAATATAATAAATATGATGTTTTGAAAAATATAATAGAGAAATAACTATAATTAATGATAAGGGTACATTAGAAACTAACCGCCCATTTGGCACGATGGATTATTTTAAAATAATCCATGGATTAAGATTTAATCCATATAATCCAATGTTTGATTGGACACTTTAACTCAAATACATCTAATACATGGATAATTTAATCCATCATATGTGGTCTTATTTAATCCCTAGGATATCTAGGGATTACTAATACTATGCTTAGTAATACTTGGATAAAGCAACAAAATGACTAAACTACCCCTCATTACAAGAGTTTCTTCTATACATCTTATTGGGGTTTTGTGATGAACTTTTACTATTAGATTGGATTTGGTTTGGACCATCTAATTACAAGAATTTCTTTTATCTTATTACTATTAGTAGGCACCAATTGAGGGGCATACTTTGAAAGTTGATTAAATCTGAGGGCATACTCCCTTACACCCATAGCACCTTGTTTCAAGTTCATAACTCTATCAACTTTGCCTTCCTAAGTTCAAGAGGGAAAAATCGATTAAGGAAGGCCAGAGGGCCTTTTATTAACATAAAAAATTCTCAATAGGGAAAAGTACAAGTAAGGGGGACTAGGTCTTACCTTACCAATTCTAATAACGTAATGAATCATTACCAATTAACAAGCATAAAGAAAATAAGAACTAGAGAGAACTAGGTATTCTATGACCATCATCTAGTTTGCAATACATTCAATGATGATATTACAAATGAGGATGCTTAAATAATGATAAAATAATATATGATAATCACATTATATCAATTTTCATTCTAGCATGTTGCTCAGGGCCATATTTTCTATTTGTAACTGTTCAATTTTGTGTTCAAGAGTTCTTAAATGTTTTTATGGTTCAATGAGTATAATGGTGGTTCAATTTTGAGGACTACATTGGACTAAAAAAAAATATTAATGACAGTATCAGGATCAAAGAATTAGTTTGCAAAAATAATTTTGTTGGGAGAAAGAGACTAGGGAAAGAATATTGGCATGACATTTCTTAATGAGAAGAAAATTGAGGTTAATTAGGAATATTTTGAAGGATTTAGTTGGCACCATCACTAATGATGAAACGAAATAGTACTTAAAGGGACTTCTTTCGTTTTCGACTTGAGATTTCCTTGGGTGAATTAATTTGTTAATAACTTCGTATTCAAATTTTAAATTGTAACAAATATGGTCTTGATGTATTGTTTTTATTAGAAATAATATTGTCCAACAATTATGTACTTTGATCCAATTACATAAATAGAAAAACTTACAATAATTCAAGGGTATAATTAGAAAAGAACTTTTTGTACAATTAAACCAAACATAAAATTAAGTGGGAAGCAATAAACCAAATACGGGATAAAAAATAATCTCAGTATTACTAATCCCTGCATAATTAATCCCTGCATT
Organism: Solanum virginianum; assembly: GCA_000787875.1. NCBI lineage: Eukaryota > Viridiplantae > Streptophyta > Magnoliopsida > Solanales > Solanaceae > Solanum > Solanum virginianum. The sequence continues at coordinate 124,084 of DF357469.1, read as the reverse complement.
ACTAATCTCTGCATTACTAATCGTTGTATTATTCATTTTTGTACCAAACGACCCCTAAGTGTAAAATTGTCTCCTGATTTTATAAAGTGGACAAGTTTTGTTGGACATCCTAAAATAGTATAGGGACCAATTAAAGTTGGACGGAGGGAGTATTCAAGAAAATATTAATTAGATTAAAACGAGTAAATATGAAAATTTTTTAAAAGTTCTCTTAAATTTTGAATAATTTACTTTATATTGACCGATGAAATTACGTGCCCTGCACCCCCGCCCACCCTCCATCTTATTGTTGTTGCTAGCCCAGAGTTAGCCAAAACTTCTTTCTGAAGTCATATCATGATCGCACACTCGGCGAAAAAGCTTTAGAAGCGATGTTCTCCTTTTTCACTCAGAACATTGATGAATTAGACTCTCACACATTGTTCAAAATTCCTCACTACATCCTCCTTGAGAGTTTAGGCCATGTCTCAGTCCCAATATGATTGATCATCTACAAAGATAAATCAAGTATCATTTACTTTATATGAACGAGAGAGTACTATAGTATAAGAAAAAAGGAAATTAAAGAGTACTCCCTCTGGTACTTATTTTAATTGTCCATTGTTACTTGTCGTAAGTAAGTCTTAAAGAGCAATAAATAGAAGGGAAAATGCGCAAATATGTCATCAAGCTTTACCAAAAGGTTCATTTATGTCATTCGTTAAAAGTTTGGTTCAAATATGTCATTATTGTTAAAGAGAAGGCTCATTCATATCATTATTTTTTAACGGTGATTTTGTAAAACCATCTTTTACACATGACATATTTTAATTCGGCCACGTCTTTTAAAAAAAATAATTCTAAATAAAATTAAGAAAAAAATTCTTAATTTTGTGGATTTTTTTTCTTAATTTTATTTATAATTTGTTTCTAAATAAATTCTTAATTTTGTGATTTTTTTCTTACTTAGAATTTGTTTCTAAATAAATTCTAAATAATTTTTTTTTAAAAAAATCTTAATTTTGTGGATTTTTTTCTTAATTTTATTTAGATTTCTTTTTTTTTTTTAAAAAAAAAGTCGTGGCTGAATTAAAACATGTCATGTGTAAAATGTGATTTTGCAAAACCACTGTTAGAAAATAATGACATGGATGAACCTTTTCCTTAACAGTAATGACATATTTGAGCTAAACTTTTAATGGATGACATAAATGAGCCTTTTGTTAAAGTTTGATGACATATTTGAGTCTTTTCTCTAAATAGAATGATAGTTTAATTTATTATATCACTCTTTCAATATAATAAATTTGATGTATCAAAAAATGATGATAGAAATTTAATAATAAATTATTTCTTAATTTTTTAAATTAGACGCATGAAAATGGACATCAATTTTTATCACAATGAATAAGTACAAATGAAAAAATATATATTTATTTTAATATAAAAATCAAATAAAATATAACGGTTGGTAGTATACCAAAGACAAAATTTCCTTGGAGTAGAAAGTTAAATTAAATTCCTCCCTGAATTTTACTAACCGTAGATCTTCCGAGTGAAAACTCATACTGTCAAAGCTCACAGTAAGCGTAAGTTATTAACTATTTATGTATTGAATAGGGCATGAATATCAGAAAATTAAATTAATTTGGTTCTTCAATTTTGATTTTTTTATTTTTTGATTTGGTATTTATTTTTTTAAAAGTTTAATTCTTTGGTTCAGTGTTCGGTGTAGAGGTTTCGAAACTTTGGTGCACAAAAGAATTGAACTTTTATTAAAAAAAATTGAATTTTTTTTATATATATTAGACCAAAAATTAAAATTATATATATAAAAATCAATTAGCAATTAAATCATTCACGAAACAAGTCAAAGTAGCAACAAATTTATAATTCATATAGTTAACTTGAAATATTATTTTTCAAGAGAAATTCAAACATATTTTTACTGATTTATGTCATGTGAAGAAATTAATCTTCGTGCTAGCTTTCCTCAGTCAATAGTTGAAGACGCAATTTTTTGACAAAGATATATATAATTTTTTTAAGTACAATAAGTGTTCCATGGAGGCACATTATCACTGAACATGATTTTAAATTTTTAAATATCTTATACTTTAATTTTGTCCTCGTTTATTTTTCATTAGTTTGCACTAAAAAATTCTTTTAAAAATACCGAAAAATTGAACCAAACTTTAAAAAAACAAATTATAGGACCGCAATTGTCCTTGGAGATGATCACATAAGCTTTAATTACGCGTTGAGTTTTTGGCATCATACTGTTCAATTCCTCCATAATTAATAATCAGAAAGTAATACTTACACCTACCAAGAGTACCAATGAATAATCACATCTAAGTAATTATTATTCATTCTGTTTTATTTTAGTTGTTACGATAAGATTTGGAGGAAAAGATCATTCTTTTGTACGGTAGAGCAATGTTTATTTAATTAAAAATTTCATAAGAGAAGAAGAATCGTAGTGTAGGGTTGACATAAATAATTGGTTAAAATAGTCTAACGAGAAAGCATTTGTTCACGTTCATAGTTGCAATAAGTTTTCTTTTTTGTTTTGAGATTAGCTTAGTCTTCAGGCTACTTTAATGAAATCTCAATCTAATACTCGAGAGATAATATATGTGACGTGTGTCAATTTTCAAGAAAAATTAAGTAGAAGTATTGTTTGAATAATATATCCCTTATAAATAACTAAACTTTTATCTATATATACCTCTTAATTCTAAAATAACTAATGATAAAAACAAAGTTGGAAATAGATAATTAATTCTTCTTTGATTGTTTGAATTGACAATTATTTTGGAATAATTATTTTTATTATAAAATAGAACGGATGGAACATTTATTGTCCATCGTGTAATAGGACAACACATATACAATTAGAAAATAAGATCATTTTATTTACTTGACAAGATAAGAAATGAGTGTTATTGAAGGGGTGTAATTACATATGTAATTACATGAAACTTTTTTTAGAAAAAAAATTTATTTTTATTTTTGTTTTATTTTTTTGTTTAATTTAATTTTTATTTCTATCATTTTAATTTTTTTTATTTTTTTATTTTAATATTTTTCTAAATTTTTTTTATTATTTATATTTTATTTCCTTCTCATTCTCAACTTTTACTTTTTCATGTGATTTTATGTAATTGTGTTATATTTTTTTATTCTAATTTATTTTTTTATTAGCATGATTTTGTTATTGTTCTAATTTTTAAACTAAAGTAGAATTTATTGTTGAATAAGATTATAGTGTTACATTTTTTTTCTTCAATATTACTAACATTTATAATATTATCATTTTTGTCAAACATGCATTTTTTAATGTTCATTGAAATTTTATACTTTTAGTTTTTATTATTAATTTAATTAAAATATACTAATTTTAAAAATAGAAATAATTGTTTTATAATATTAGTTAAGAACATTACTAATTAATATATTTTCAAAAGACAACATATAATTTAATATTATTTATAAATATTCTTATTTTTTAAAATATAAATTTTTACTTTTAGATAATTAATTTTTTTAAAAATTTTTTTATATAATCTTGTAATTACACTAGTGCAACTAAACAATACATGTGTAACTACACTATAATTACATTCTGTAAAAAAAAAAAGAACAATGTAGTTATCAGGTAGTGTAAATACAAGATGTATAATTAATACCCTAGTAATTACACCAATTTCAGTTACCAGGTGGCTTTCCGAACAAACTCTTAATATTTTTTCCATCACAAATACTCCCTCCGGTCGGCATAATTTATATATGTAATTTCACAGAATCAATGCATACATGACATTTTTCTTTCTATTTTATCCTTAATAGTTAATGAGTTTTGAAAAGATAGTATTTGGCCAATTAGAAGAACTCAAAAAATAATTAATGTACATTAAATAATGATAAAAATAATAAAATCACTTTTTTTCGTAGTGCAAGTATAATCACAAAAGATGACATATAAGAAAAACCAAAGGCAGTACAATACAAATTATTCTCCACCCCTACAGCATCTCACCCCACCATAAAGAAAAATTCATAATTAATCATCCCAATCCATGCTTTAATAAATATGTCTTGAATAAACATTAAATTTTACATATAATAACAATGTGTAAATTGGGATATATCTTTCATAAAATTGTTTTATTACTTCAAATATATCTCTTTATTAAAAGAAATATGTACACCTCACATTAATAATGACTATAAATAAATATTTTATCTACTTGAAAATTATACTTTTTTATTTTTTTAAACATAAAAGTTATTATAGTAATTAAAATCTGGATTCAAAATGTTATAATTATTTTTTTAAATATAATAAACTAAATAAAATTATATTCAATTCTTCAATAATTAGTGTATTATTTATACACTGAATGTTCAAGACCGAAAAAATATATACAATTTTGGAAGTTAAAATTAAATAAAAAAACTAAAAATTAGATATTATAACAATATTTTGAATAAAATACTATATTATTAAATATAAATGCATGATTCTATTGGGTTGTTAAATATATTTAATACTTATAAACTATATACTTTTCATAGTATCTATGATATGTCGATATCTATTACATCTAAAGTAGTTTGAGTTTTGACTGACAACATTGAAGTATCTTAAAAATGATTTATATATAGTTTACATTTATTTAGACATAATAATTCATAAAATTACTTTATTAGAGGTCACTTTTAACAAATATGAATCATCTATATTAATATTCCCTTCCAATTACCCTATAATCATATTTTTTATATTAAATATTTAAATTTAATTTTTCAAATTACCCTCTAACCAGACTCCATTGGGTATGTTATTGTTGTACCCTCTAATAATACTTTTTTATACTAATATTTTAATTATTTTAGTTTTATTAAATAAAGAATGACTACACTCATTCTTGATAAATTAAAAAGAAGTTATCTTTCAAATCATTTTTAAAAATGAAACCACTCAAAAAGTATTTAGTGATTATAAATTATCTATCACTTGACTAATTATTATTGTCCATAATACTTTTTGTTGCCACTTTATTTTCATAATTCTCTTCGGAGATTTCAAATAATACTAATTTATTTTTAAAAAAGATAATTAATATAAAAATCAAATGAATAAAAAATAATTTAGAAAAAATAACAATATATTTGAATCAAATACTAAATTTTTAGATCAAATGAAAAAAAATGCTACATTTGAAGTTTATCTTTGAACTTTATAAGAAGGATCAAATATATCCCTACGCAAATTTTATTTTAATAATAATTAAAAAGATTAAATTAAAAGTTTTCACTTTCATTAATAAAAAAATCTATATCTAGGTCATTTATATTTTATCTTTTCTATAATGCAAAAAATAAATACATTTAGCATTAATAATAATGACACAATTTTATTTTCGAAAAGAAAAAAAACTCGGTAGACATTGTAGCTTGTTTTTCATGTTTCACTTTGTGGTTTCTTTTTAACGTTAATTATAAAATCATTAAATAATTAATTTCATTAATTTTTTTAATATATTAAAAATAATATGTAAAAAATGTATCCAATTTTTGAAATAAAGGATAAAAATATTCAAAAAAATTAATTTATAGTATGAATAAATTTTTTTTATCAAATTTTTATGGCCAATTTTTTTTCCTTTTGCTATTGTTGGCAAAATTAATTTCATTAAATGAGATCATTAATGAGATCCTATTAAGTATCGTTTTGTATATAAGTTATTATTGCGCAAAAATTCAAATATACAGCCTCCCTTTTGTTTTTTCTGCGGCCAATTAATTTAAGGCGGCTAAATAATGTGTGTTGTTAAGTACACTATTTGCTAATCTCAGCTCATAACTCCGACAGAAAGGCTTATCTCTTCATTAATTTCTACACTCCGTTGCATTCATTGTAGCACAACATGTTTTAAGTAGCCTTTTTAATTCACTACCAAATATACTCCCTTTGCTCTGTAAAATGTGATGTCAAGTCAAAGAGTGACACATAAAATAAGACGAGAAAAATAGTATGTGTCTTAAGAATTTTGTAAGCCATACTACTATTTTTTAACAAATAATCGCCTGTTGAATTTTTTGTTTTTCTATTGTTGGTACTCCTTTTGTTCATTTTTACTTATTCTGTATTGATTGACATACCTTTTATGATGATCTTGAAGGTCATTTTCAGAAATTTTCAAAAAATTATCATTTTACTCCTTTCGATAGTTGTTCTAAGTCATGTTTGATCAGTTTGTGGGTGGATTTTAGAGTTTTATTGAAAAGTTGAGAAATTTTGAAGTTTTTGAGTTTTGAAAGATTTAAGTTGTTCAAAAGTAATTTTTGATATCCATCGAAGCTACGAGTCTTGGAATGAAATTTTGTCAATTCCATTAGCTCCGCAATGTGAAATTGATCTAGAAGAGTTAGACGATTTCATATTTAGAGTTGTTTCGTAGATTTGACATCTTAAGTTGCAAGTTTAAGTTATTTTGAATTAAGATTTGACTTTGGTCAACATTTGAAGTTCCG
>DF357469.1:79693-117513 GCA_000787875.1 Solanum virginianum | reverse complement strand
ATTAAGAAACTATGTGGATCCATTAGCTTCGGATGTTCAAAATAAATTTTTGATAATTTCATTGGATTCAGGAGGTGATTTTAAGTCTAGTTAGAGTTTTGGTTTATTTTTCAGAGTTTTTGAGGATATTTTGGTCCTTTTGAGCCTTAAGTTAGTTTAGTTGTGATTACATAGATTTTGGATCAAGGAGAGCGTGGATTCTATATTCTGACGATTTCATTGAGTTCGAAACATTAAATTTAGTAGGATAATATATATGATTTGTGTACACGAAATTCCAAACGAATCTTGATGATCCTAGTAGTTGGTAATGTCTATTAGTGAACCTCTCTTATCCTTGGAGGACAATGTTATGAGACATGTGCATTTGTAAAGCATTAACCGCATTCATAGAGGGGCCAACAATTGACCCTGTCGACTTTGGGCTCTTGATCGATATCCCTTTGACCTCCTCGTTGTCATGATTGCAAAGGGTAAATGATCCAAAGATTTAATTATTTTTTAAACTTGGTGTTTCTTTCTCATTTTTCATTTTTGATCTTTGAGTGATGATTTTAAAGATGTTTTTTGAGATTAATCCTTTGTTTTTCGTAAGTCATTTTGTCATGACCCAAAGTACATTCTAACGTGACATGACAAATAAATTTTTAGAGACCCTAAAACAGCCAGTTAGCATACATACAATATGATAATGAAAAAATATTTATAAAAGAAAAGTCTTATGTCATAAACATAAGCATACGTGAAAGTTTACATTGTCTTGACAAGCTATCTACATAGATAGGATGCTAGAACATGTCTCTAGCTAATCCAAACAATAAAAGAATGAAACAATGTTTTGGGAAGAAACATAAACGTCTTTGAAATATTAGGACTCACCAACAATAGAAAATCTCACCAACAAGTTCTAAACACGATCAAAATGGACATCATTAGCATCGATATTATAATATAATATCGACAAAATTATGCATTAGTACATGAAATGCACTGAGTATATGAGAGATACAGGGTAAATCGTAGAACATGATATACAATGATCAAGCGTTAAAAATATGATAAAACTTCATTTAAGTCATAATAGTAAAACATGAACATGGTCTGTCACGATTCGAACTTAGTGCCTAGTCATGACATAGCGAATATGACACCCGAAGGCGTTCCACACAAGTCTCTTATTCATATCATAAGCATGCACAAGGTAAATAAGCAATCATTTGAGTAAACAAGTGGAAACATAGTTTCAAACAATCTAAACATAGGAGTCATCAGTTCCTATTAAAGGGAATTACATCAACATAGGTCTAAACATGCCTCTACATCATAGATTTTGGTGGAGTCTTGAACATGTTATTAGCTCACCCTCAAGGTAAGAAAGTATAAAAGCCTTAACAACATCAATATAAACAAGAACGGAAGAACTTGTCCCCGAAGCATGGGAACTCACCAAGTCTTCACAAGTAGAATCTAATATCTAGCCACAAAAGTGAAGAGTGGTATTGTTGTCTGTCCTACATGGTGATATCATGTAGGCAAGAAGGTATGTTAGTACATTAGAATGTACTAAATATGTAAGCATACAATGCATTAATAGACATCGTATATAATAGCAATATGCATAGACATATCAATATAGTAAAGACAAGATATGAATAATCAATGCATCTTTGAAATCATATGTGAAAGCATCATAAAATATTTCATAGCCTAGTAGACATACATATGTGGGAATAGAACCATAACCGACAATAAGATCATGTAGATCATTACATGAAATTCTGATGTTCCCTCTACACCGAGAAAATAAGGAGTCTACTTGTCAAGGTAGACCCGACCCTCACCCTATAGACTTTATCCTAGCACGGTGAGAATCACATATACATAAAGACCCCATCCTTTAGGCTCTATTCTAGCACGGTGAGTACCACATTAAGAAACTATGTGGATCCATTAGCTAGCCTTATAGGCACATAATCATAAACTTATAGTGACACAGAGTTATGGGACAATGAAATCTACCAAGGTCCTCTCGATGCTAAGTCATATCCCACGAAATATATAATCAATCGAGTTGTTCCAAAGGATCAAAACGATCAATTATTAATGGAATGTCATGCCGGTGCACATACATAGACATCATCATAATTCATACTTTATCAACATCATATTTTCATAGTTTGTAAAATAGGTATCATGACCTCATGAAAATATAGCATATCATAGGAATAGTTCACCTACATAACTTTGCATATACTGTGGGTATACTCCCCATCTTATCATCTTTTCATAAACATTAGGGTCTTATATCACCCTTGCTTGTCATCATCATCAACATCATCATCATCATAAAATCATACTTTCATACTTAGAATCATATTCATGAAATCATTGTGTAGTTATAGGAAATTAAGTATAGCATGGGCTCATAGTCAATTGAACCTAAATCATGCAATTTGATAATAATTCGTGCTTAATTGAGTAAATAGATCATAATTGAATAATAATTCATACAATTGGATAAGAATTGAAAAAAATCCATTAGGATATCATGAGCCCTAAATGAATTTTGAGAGAATTCATGAAATGAGGTCAATTTGGAGGATTAAAGACAATTTATATGATGAATTTTAGTGCCAAAAATCTTCCAAAATCACTTAAATAAGTTAAGGGAAAAATCTAATGCTTTCTCACTTAGTGCAAGAATACTAAGGAAAAATTTGAACTGTCATGGAATAAGTCCGCGACGCGGAGTTGTTTCACCATAGTTTATTTTTGTGCAAAATTCAACTTTTTCTCTGTTTTGACCTTAGAATGAGTTAAGGTGACTTGTATATTGAAATGAACCCTCTCTTCAATGCGGAAAGATTGCAGATGCTTTTGAAAATACAAAATTTTACAAAAAAAATTATTTTTCGATACAGTTGACCTAAAATCGAACGAGACCATTTTCTCACACAATTTTGCCTCCTGATTAAGAATTTGCCCTCGAATTTGTCAAAAGAAGTACATATAATACGTTATTTAAGGCATCTTTTATAAGGTTATTCAAAGACATTTTGAGAGCTGTTACGTGGTCAATGCATCTTAAAAACATAATGAGAACTTTTAGGAGAAACATAATCATAAGGACTTACTCGTTCATAGTATACCAACCTTAACCAACAATAAGAACATGCAAGTCATAACATGAAATTCAATTTAACTCTTACATAAAAAAAGAAGAGGCTAGTTGTCAAAGTAGGCCCTGTATCATATCATATCATAATGCTATTAGTGGATCACTAGCTAAGTCAATTGAGGCAACCTGTGGTGACACAACAAATGGGGCTAGGGTTGTTACTAAAGACTCTCTTACCAAGCCTCCACCTCAAAGCCCTCTTCGTGTTAAGTCAAATCCTAACGGAATAAGTAAAGTAAATCATCAAGAAATGACATGTGAAAAGGTCATAAGTAATTACTAATTTGTTTCACAAAATCAGAAACATAGAGTGGCTCATTTCATTATGATTCATATGATATGAGAAAATCTTTCAGCATTATGAATTCATATATTGATGAAAATATCTTTCTCTCTTTCATTCATTTGTAAGAAAACCTTTTACAATCATTGATACTTAACTTGAAAGCACATTTCGAACATAATTTGTCATAAAACATACATAAATTCCTCATCAAATCATGATCATAGAAGCTTCTATGACAAGTAGTTGAGTCTGTAGAGTTTGGGATCTAAAATTTGACTTACAAGAGTCAATCCATGAGATAATAGTACGAGTTCATAGTCCATCTACAACTCGTAAGTCAGGATCGTAGTTCCTGCCTTTAGGAAATTCTATTCTGACAGTTTATAGTAAAATAGTCATAACTTTTTTTATTCAAACTCCAAATGAGGCATTGACAGTGTTGGAAAGATAATTCAAAGATCTTTAATTTGATAGGTTATAGGACACCTAACTTTTTATATGCTGAGAGTTATGGTCATTTAAAGTTGACCCTTACATAATCTAATGCGAAAAACTTAATTGATAGGAAAGTTTTGAACTCTACTAAGTACTAAAAATCTCTTATGACCCTAATCTACTTTTAATACACTTCACACATATAGGAATGAGCCTTAAAACATAGGTGCATGTAAGACATAACTAGATTCAAGCTTATACTTTTACGACAAAAAAAATTTGAATCCTATGAATAGAGTTGTGGGATGTTACAGGATGTGTTCATCGATCACAAGGATTTACAATATGTATTTAAACAAAATGAGTTAAACCTTCACCAATAGAGATATCTTGAGCTACTGGAGGATTATGATACAAGTGGTGTTATATCAAGCGGATAAGGCCAATGAAGTGGCAAATGCCCTTAGTAAATTATCCATGGGAAGTATGCATAGCTCACACTGAGGATAAGAATAAGGAGTTGGTTTATGATCGAGATTCATATGCTTGCTCGTTTAAGAGTTCGTTTGATGGATTTTGAGAAGGGTACTGTTGTTGTGCGAAATGGTTTGAAATCGTCTTATGTTAGTGATGTAAAAATAAAGCAAAAAGATTATCTGATTTTGATTACAACAACAACAACAATAACATACCCAGTGAAATCCCACAAGTGGGGTCTGGATATTTGTTCCATCAAGGTTGAATTGAAGAAAAAGGTTCTTGAAAATTCCATCAAGGTTTTCTTTCAAGAGGTAGATAGTGTGTTTAAATAAATATCATGATCAATTATGTGTTTTGAATGTTAATAGTTTGAGGTGACGAATTTCGATAGAAGCCAGCAGTTTTCAATATATTCATTGGGGAGCCACCAACATGTATCATGATTTGAAGAAAGTTTATTAGTGGAATGGCATGAAGAAAGATATAGCGGACTTTATGGTTAAGTGTTCAAATTCACAATAACTAAAGGTTGAGCATCAAAAACTCAGTGGTCTAGTTTAAGATATTGAAATTCCTACTTGGATAATCATCGTCATTTTTTTAATCTATCCTAAAAAGAATGAATGTCATTTTACTTTAATAAAAAATAATTTAACTTTAAAATTTCTTTTAACTATTAATGAAATGATTCTTAATTACACAAATATAATTATTTTATACTATAAACTTAACTTTTAAATTTTTTTTTTAAATATCATGTTAAATCAAATAATATCAAATAAAATAAGACGAAAAGAGTAATATTTATGACAAGCCCAAAAAATGGAGGGAAAGTGAGTTGTCATAGCTAAATTGAGTGGTTTCTAGTGGTTGGGCTCTAAATATTTCAGCAATATCATTATTTTGGATTCTGATTTTGTCCATGAATTTATTGTGTCTATATTTGAGTGGGCCAAATTAAGGATCCAGAGTTAATGCCTCAAGTACAAAAATCCTAGCACCATCAGCAAAAAGTGTAAAGAATAGTGTATTTTTTTTACTTTTTGATGCTCAATATATAAAAAAATTACTTTTAAAAATATTAGAATATAATTTAAATAAATATTATGAAAGGTGAAAGTCAGAAAATATAGAGACGATGGATATGGAGCTGCGAAAATCAAAACTGCACCGTCGTGGTGAGACTTGTCCAAAGAAAACTCATCACCTTTTAGATAGGAAAGTGTGCAGGTTGCATATTAGGATAAAAAGATAGTAGAGATAGAGTGTTATCTTGCCTTGCGAGGTTTACTGTTGGGTGTAGGATTAATCGTACCCTCTAGTTCTTGACTTAAGTTGGTTACTACTTTATACTGCTTTTTTTATTAGCCATTATGCTTTTTCCGCTACTTCTTTTTTTTATTAGCCATTGATGATACAATGTGAGTTGCTAGAAACGTGTGAAGTGGATGGCTAATCCAATAATGAAAGTCTTGTAAGAGTATTGGAGCAGACAATCAGTAGATAAAAGATCTTTTTTTAAAAGAAATTGATCCGGAAGTGCTATTATAATATGTGCAAAGTTTGATATTGAAATAATTTTAGAGATTTTTCTATCTCTGTCCGCTTGTACAAACAATTTGAAATACCTCAAACTTTTCAGAACAAATCTGAATCGAAAAGCAATACTTCAAAGCACTTTCTTTTACACAAAATGTGATTTAAAAGCTGAAAGTCTATCTCTATATGTTAAGATAGTTGTATTTTAGGGGGCCTTGTATCCAAACACATTTCTCTTGCGTTTTAGCCCAAAAGGCGTGACTTGCGTCTCACAAAGGTCCGATATACTTATGTCTATATTATATTATACATATTTATTTTATTTTAAGATCAAGGTCCGATCCATGCCACACGCGACGAGGCAAATATCGTCGAAAATAAAATGTATTTGAGCTAAAATGAGGCCCTTCTAGGACTTGTACTTGAGCAAAACCAGGACGCCAATCATCATTTCCAGCCAATTTAAGATAGAGATAACAAATTGGTGATTTAACACATTGGCCAGTGACTTGGAATTGATCAATCATGCAAGATTGAAATGGTTTTCTTGGGATGTCATCAAGAACTTGTGGATCCAATGGATCAACCTTTCTAAAATGTTTGGAATTCAAGTGATGCACTAAAATGTCATTGGAATTTTCATCACCAAACCTTAGGCTTACATGATTTGAGGTTTCTGCACCTTTTGTACATGTTGTCTCTATTGTCACAAAATAGGTGCATTTCTCCTGAAAAATATAGTAATTGTCAAGACAGCAAATTTCAGCCAGGGGCGGAGCTAGCCCTTTGGTAGGGGTTTATCTGAATCCTCTTCAATGACAAATTATACTATTTATATATGATTAAAATTATTTTTTATATGTGTATACAGTCGATGTTGGACCCCTTTCAATTAATTCGTGTGAATATTTTTTCAGATTTTGAACCTCCTTAATGATAATCCTGATTCCACCATTGATTTTAGCTAAATTAAGACCACCTTTTTGGTAACATTACATTAATGTCACCAATTTATATAAGTGCATAAAGTAATGATACTCCCTCCTTTCATATTACTTGCAACATGTTGACTTAGTTCATTCCTTGCTCATTCCTTAAGAAAGCTTAAATCAGATGCGTATTTTGTTAAACTAATTTTTAATGACAAGTATATGTCATTTTGTGCCAAACGTACTACTCTTTCTGTTCAGTTTTACTTGTCATTGTTTCGCTTTTCGAGATCAGCTTGACTAAACTTCAAAGTTAAATTAAAATAGCTAAATTTAATATTTAAAATCTAAAATTTGGATGGTTGAAAACTATACAAAAAATGCTATAAGTTGCAATCCTTCTCGTATTAATATGATGAAAAAATACATCTTCAAATGTTGGTAAAAATTCATATAATTTGACCTCGATAAGTGAAATAGTGACAAGTAAAAATGAACAGAGGGAGTATACAACGGTTTATGAAGAGCATAAGGAAATGCAATAATTGGTAGGAATCTCGTGACCAATAATCGATTTTTGAAGGTATATTGTGGCTAAAGCTATTAGAAACGTCGATGGACACGTCTATCTGAGCGTCACTCATCATGTAAAAATTAGAAAAAAAAATCGTACCTTCTTCTTTGTTGAAAGGCTATCATTTGTGGCCTTGATGGAAACGTCCATACCTGAAGCAACAAAGATAAAACTTATGATAAAAATAATTAGTGTTATTCTAAATTTGCTTATTAACATCATCTTTAATTAATCTATTAAGATTAATTTGATGTAAAAGAGAAATTAAAAGAAGAACATTAATGAAACCAGCAAATACTATATGTTAATTATATATATAATAACTACTATCTATTTGATACTCATTCTTTGCTTCATATGCACAAAAAGGAAATATTCTTGGATGTTTTGATTACTTGAAGATAATTATAACCATCTTTTAATAATACTTTATTAATCTTCTTGTTTATTTTGCTTTGAGAGATAATTAAGTAAAGCATATATTCTGAAGACTAATTAATCTTAAACCATCCTTTAGAGATCCTTTGACTCATAACTTTTTAATTAATTAATTCTATCACAAAGATATACACCTTTTGATTAAATCACATCAAGATTTTTATACAAAGGTTTTTTTTTTGAAAAATCTAACAAATAAAATATAACAAGTGTAAGTGAACAATGTTCGTACTATATTAGTAATACTTGTATTAGTATAGTTGAAATTATTTCTGATGCACTGTTTGATTTGTTATATTAAAAATAAAATATATTGCACAGTATTTTTAAAAATAATGTACATCCTTCAAAAATATAGTGAAAAGGGTTTTGAGAGGCAGTTGTGTATTTAACCATACTAATACATGCAATAAAAATATTTAAACTCATTAAAAATAATACTATTAATAAGAAGTGTTGAAAGACATTTTAGAAATTTGTTAATATTATTTATTATACTTATGTCTATATTATATTATACATATTTATTTTATTTTAAGATCATTTTCTTTACCTCAAAGGAACGGATCATTTTTGTAGATAAAAATCCAATAAGATCGTTTTACGCTTTACAATGTTACGTACTTAATAGGTCATTTGGTTCGAAGAGACTAATAATGCAACAATCAATTATATAAGAATTAATATTGTGGGTAGGATGTTTATAGATTGATAAATGAGTCGATTTTTTGTTAAAATTAAAATTGAACTAATTTTGGTCGATTTTTCAATTTTCAAAATCAAACCAAACTAAAGTATACATAATACTAATTTGGTTGTTTTTATTCGTATCACTGAACATATGTCTTCGAACATAATTTTAGTTACTAAAGTCTAAATTTAGGTCTTTGGGATTTTATTTTATTTTTTGCCTTCAAACATAACTTATGCCATTGCACTTACGCCTTCGGCATAACTTATATCTTGGCTTGAATTTTTTTAATCATGAAACATAACTTGTGTAACTGAACTTATGCCCTAAGACTGCAATTGAAATTATGCTTAGGAGTTAAGACATAACTTTGTACCACTTATATCTTATGAAGTATTGAGTTTTTTCGTTACTAAAGATATTTTTAGCTATTTTTTTAACTTAAACTTTCCAAAGATAAAAATTAAAAATCAATATTTTAAGTGATAAAAATTAAATACCGCTCTAATATAGGGCAGGCGAATGACCCAAACTTAATCAACCAAATAATTTATTATTTAATATAAGATTTTATGCAAGTATTAAATATTAATTTGGGATAATTTTGTTACATACTTACATAGCCCTTCAGCAAGCTTATTTAAAAAATAAAAAAATAATTATTAAAAAAAAAAACTGGACTTTTCTCTATTCGGCTAGTTTGACAACTTCTGCATATATATATATATTGTATAGTTTCGACTTTTAGGAAGCTATATTATATAGTTAATGTATATTTTTGACTTTTAAGAAGCTATATTTACTGTGACTTTTGGCTTTTTAAAAACAAAAAATAAAAATATGACTATATTTATTATAAACTAAATTATTATACATATTTGAAACTATCCCTATTATTTATTGTCTCGTTTATTGTCTTTTCCCATTGGAATTGGATTCCTTGCTAAGATTTTTTTTTTTTAGGCATGTGACCATCTCATCTAAACAAACATATATTTCCTTTATTTTAGTTATCTTCTCAACATATAGTCTTACTATGGGACCTGACTCCCTTTTTTTTTTCCGGCCAAGGACATAGAAATTCTTTTTGATAATAGATAGCGATAAAATTCAATTTCCACAACTTTTGCCTACTCAAATATCATGGTAAAGTGTATAATCATTTCATCTAAAAACTTACGTTGTTAAAACAGAGTATAGTACACTTATTATTTACTTTAATATATTCTCAACACCTGTTAACATAAAGTGTAAACAACTCCAAATCAAGTTCCTTTTCTGCAGAATATGGAAACAAAAGTTTGAAGGGGATAAATGCAAATAGATTGTTACAAGTAACTTGACTACTTCAAGGTCCACAGTTTACATTTTAAATTGTTAAAACTTTTAAGCCGTCTGTAGAAGATGCCAAGAAATACAAGCCAAATTTCCAGCTAATACATAATTTTTTAAACTATATTGATGATCACCAAACACCAAACCAGGTCTGCAAAAGGAATGTTACTCACAAAAGAACAAACAGAAATCAAGCATTAAATGATGGTGTGAAGCAGCATGTAACCAAATGCCTTGTCGACGGAGGCAAATACTTTAAAATATTGGTATCAGCTTTGGTTAAATACCAGAAAGAAGTGCAGGGAATCCTTCAAACTCAAAGAAAGCATGGAGTCTTTCAAATTCTGCATCTCCCTTCTTGTCCTTCAGACTCTCCTGACCATTTCATGTACAACCGCGTCAGTTTCACCAAGCTGTCCTGTGGTTTTCAGAGAATATATTGGAGCTTTGGGCAGGAATGTCACATTCTCTGATGTCCCAATTAATCCAAATGTTGAGTTCCACTTCCTCCTCTCCTTTGCTATAGACTACACAAACACAAATTCACCAAAACCCACTAATGGTGACTTCCTGGTCTATTGGGACACCGATAACCTCACTCCTTCTCATGTTTCCTCTATCAAGGCCAAGCATAAGAACGTTAAGGTAGGTATGAGCCTCGGTGGTGATACAGTGAATGGTAAAAATGCCACCTTCTCTCCTACGTCAATTAGATCTTGGGTGAGAAATGCAATATATTCAATCACCAAGATAGCGAAAGAGTATAACCTGGATGCAATAGACATAGATTATGAACATTTCAACGTAGATCCAGATACATTTGCAGAGTGCATCGGGCAACTGTTGTACTTCCTTAAACAAAACAATGTCATCTCTTACACATCAATAGCACCATATGCAGATGATTCAGTGCAAGTGCACTATTTAGCACTCTGGAGAAAGTATGGTCATCTAATAGACTATGTCAACTTCCAATTTTATGCCTACGGGAAGGGCACAACCATTCCTCAATTCCTGCAGTACTTTGAAACCCAGAGATGTAATTATAAAGGAGGCAAGATTCTTGTGAGCTTTGGAACTAATAATATTGGTGGCTTGTCTCCTGAACATGGATTCTTTGATGCATGCACCATACTAAAGAGCCAGGGAAAACTTAGCGGTATCTTTATTTGGTCTGCAGATGACTCTATGAAGGATCATTTCCGATATGAAAAGCTGTCACAGGACCTCTTAGCAAGTGCAACTTAAATATCTTGCAACTATTTAAGGCAATCTTTTGTAGGCCATGACAAAAGGTAAAAATTGGAATGCTAGTGTTATTTCTTATTTTGGGGACTTCTATTGAAGTTGTATTTGTATTGTGGTCTTGTAATCAAAATATTGATGCAAACAAGTTCAGATTTACAATTCCCAAATGTGCTAAAGCTTACTATTCACAGGAAAATAACTTTGTTTTTAAATAGTTTGGACCACTAGAAGGACCAACACAAAGCATTTCACTAAAACGCAAAACGTAACAATAAGACTGACCAGCAGCTCTATTCAGGTCTATGCATGTACGACATGTGACACCACCTCTACCAGAGTAAAGAAATGTTATAAATCTACAAGGTTAACACTAACAGGCACTTGGTTTCCATGATTATGCCTTAAATTAGTGCCTAGAACATACACAATTAAGAATTTTTCAGTTTCAAAAGCAAGCAATCCCTACAGTATCTTGAGTAAAAAAAGTAAAACTTACAAGTTCCTTGACCAGCTTGCAGTGACCACCAGCATATGTTCTGCATGATCCCCAAAACCTTGCCCTTTGCTTCATCTACAACATCACTCTCAGTGCACTTGGCGCCAAAATCTTTCTTGGCAGACGGAGTTACCTGGTTTAACTTCCAATATCATGCTACTATGTTAGTCAAGCGAAGAACCACCATTGAGTGTCTATGTACAAGCCTTTAAAACATCCTGCGGAATAACTTATTCCAGCCTATTCTTTACAAACAAGAAAAAGACAATTCCGTATCAGCTGTCCAAAGCATTCATACCCCATAAGTTATCATACCAACTGTCCAAATTCGATCAGATTGAGGAATAGTACTATCAACTTGAGCCAAAGAACCGATACTCAGTATCATCTCCGCTGATTTTTACGAGAGAACATCGATGGTTTTGAGGAATACCAGAGCAGAGTAAGTAAATTACATTGAATACGCATTTTACCTTTTGAAAAAGCTAGTTTGCTGGCCAAAGACCATGGCCCCATCCAATCTGCCAATGAGAAGGAGTTTTGCTTACCTAAGAATAAACAATTAAGCCGTCCGTAGAAATGCCAAGAAAGATACTGCTTGGGTCTAGCTGAGACATAATTTATTAATAGTATAGATACTTACATAACCAGGCCCTGAAAAGATATATAATTCAATAAAGAACAAATAGAATCAAACCTTATATATAATAGTCAGCAAAGCATACAAGAAATGCCTTGTTGAAGAAGAAATATTTTAATAGCCATCTACTTTGGTTAAATACCAATAAGAAGTACAGGGGATCCTTCCAACTCCAAAAAATCATGGAATCTTTAAAATTCAGCAGCTTGCTTCTTGTCCTTCAAGCTCTCTTCCACATTTCCCCAACGACCGAGGCAGTCCCAGCATTCTGCCCAGGGGTTTTCAGAGAATACATAGGAGCTGAGGGCAAGAATGTCACATTCTCTGATGTCCCAATTAATCCAAATATTGAGTTTCACTTCCTCCTCTCCTTTGCTATAGACTACACAAACACAAAATCACCCAAACCCACTAATGGTGACTTCCTGGTCTATTGGGACACTGATAACCTCACCCCTTCTCATATTTCTTCCATCAAGGCCCAGTATAAAAACGTTAAGGTAGGAATGAGTCTCGGTGGTGATACAGTGAATGGTAAAAATGCCACCTTCTCTCCTACTTCAATTACATCTTGGGTGAGAAATGCAATATATTCAATCACCAAGATAGTGAAAGAGTATAACCTGGATGCAATAGATATAGATTATGAGCACTTCAATGCAGATCCAGATACATTCGCTGAGTGCATTGGGCGACTGTTGTACTATCTTAAAGAAAACAACGTTGTCACTTACACATCAATAGCACCATATGCCGATGATTCAGTGCAAGTACACTATTTAGCACTCTGGAGAAAGTACGGCCATCTAATCGACTATGTCAACTTCCAATTTTATGCCTACGAAAAGGGCACAACCATTCGTCAGTTCCTACGGTACTTCAAAACTCAGATGCATAACTATAAAGGAGGCAAGATTCTCGTTAGCTTTGGAACTGATAACAGTGGTGGCTTGTCTCCTAAACATGGATTCTTTGATGCATGCAGCATACTAAGGCGTCGGGGGACACTTCATGGTATCTTTATTTGGTCTGCAGATGACTCTATGAAAAATCGTTTTCTATATGAAAAGCAGTCACAGGACTTCTTAGCAAGTGCAACTTGAATATCTTGCAACCATACCAGATAACCCTTTGTAGGCCATGAACAAAGGAGAAAAATTAGAATGAAAAGAATGTTATCATTCCGTGTTTGAAGTAGTCTGCTTATTGTGGTCTTAACATCACAAATCTAGATGCAGACATGTCCAGATTTACAATTACTAAGGGTGCTAAAAACTTAATCTTCGTATAAGTATTGAGTAATATAGTTTATTTAATGCATTCCATGACAGAACAAATATAGGACAAAAGTACGGAAGTATGATAATCAAAAATAGCTCATGAAATGTACCCATGGAATAAGTTGAGGTGCACACTTCAAATAATTCTATTAGATCTGTGTAAACAGTGATGAAACATAAGTGCTTCACGCGTATATTTCATTATTAAAAATTATCTTTATTATTTTCTTTTCTTTCTTATTCTTTTCATTTTCTTTTTTATTTCTTCTTCATTTCTTTTCTTCCAGCAGTTTTTCCTCCTGAACCATGGAATTCGTCAAGGTGCACAAGTTGGCTCGGACACCACCGGTTATCAAAAAAAATTAGGACGTAAAATGTAAAGCTTATAGCAATGCACTTCCCAACTTGCCAGGGAATCTAACAAAATGTAGCAAGGACTACATGGAAGTACCTTACTCAAATCTATTTTGTCTAAACAATATGCCTATCCACTATCCAAGGTCTATAGTAGATGATTCGGAGGGCCTCACTTTGTGCTTCCCTCATTGCATCATTGGTTGATAATCATCAGATATGTCAAATAGTTCAACCTAAGCAGTATCAATCCCTCATAATTTGTAACTCCTTGAGGACATTCCTATGATTCCACTTTGAGTTATACAGCAAAGGATTTTTTTTAGAAGGTTAGTGAAGCCTTGCCAGAAAGAGGAAAAAATTACAATGTCTTATATTTTTCTTCGGGATTATTCAAATTTCAAAAGTAAAAGAAGAATCACACAGTGCAAGAAGGTAGGAGAGGATGACAGGCGAAAAGAAGATAGGTCATTTTTATAGGGATAATTCATAAATATGCCCTTTAACTTGGCTTCAGCTAGCATCTATGCCCTTCAACTTTGGGTGTGCACAAATAGGTACTTAAACTTGTATAAAATTGAACAAGTAGACACATGCGTCCTATGTGGCATAATACACGTGGAATGTCACATAGGACACAAAATTTCCATGTAGGACACCACGTAAGATGAATGTGTCTATTTATTCAATTTTATACAACTTTTAGTGCCTACTTGTGCACACCCAAAGTTAAGAGGGTATAGATGTTAGTTGAGGACAAGTTATAGGGCACATTTATGTACTATGCCTCTTGTATATTAATCTTTTCATGCAAAAAGCAACAGCAGATAAGCATTACGCTGATTATCATGCTTCTCACAGTCAAATGCTATGATGATGGTATCTCAGTTTTATGTTAAGTGTCTTTTATCAATACAATCTCTTACACATAAAACTCAGACTATCTAGAAAGAACAGAAAGCTAACCAACCCACTTAATTTGAATAATTGCTTTTCATAGTGGTACTCCTCTAAAGTAGGTTCTTTGACACTGCCCGAAACAACCGTTCGCAAAGCCCAGACCTCCTGTAGCTACTCAAGATCCAATTCTCTACCGCTGTAAGCCCTTTTTCAACCCAAACAATTCTATGACCACCTCCCTATATCTCTTCCACCAAAAGGATTAGGACAACCGTAGCACCAACTTACAAAAGGTGTCAATTAGACTGCATTATTCAGGTCTAATCTTTATGATCCACTATGATACGTCTAACAGTCTACTTTCTTACATATATGCTATCAAATATTGTAATGAGTGCGAATATAGAGGTAAAGACTGACCGTCACTTTGTTTCCATAATATATGCCTAATTAGATGCTGAAGTATTTGAAACTCCATTGACTAGTTTGCAGTTCAACCAGCACATTTCATCCCAACTTAACATTTTCCCCTTCTGAAGATAACTGACCAGCTCTTTCAAAACTTGCATTCTTTTCCGTTTCCTCCTCTATTGAGGCTACTGAACAACAATGAATTTATCTTGCTAGCCTATGATTTGGACTGACTAGCTACAACTTTCAGCATGCGAGAATTAGAGAGAATAGAGAAAAAAGAAATTCAAATGTGTGCTATTGAGTCATACAAGTGAAGAACCGCCAGTTAACCAATCAATAACAAGCTCCAACAATTAACAAAGATGTTACACAAATTTAAATAAATGTGAAGAAACAAAAAATAGAACAAAAACATGCTAGCTTTGCAGCTTTAAATTCGCTCAATGTGTACAACCATATGCTTCTTCTTTCAAAGACAGATTGAATACAAAAAATGTTACCTATAATTTTTTTTGAGAAATTAAAAAGAAATGTTACCTATACTCAAAAAAAAGATAGTTTGAATCCCAAATTCAATTCTGATATGTCAACCATACTTCATTAGATCCATAATCATTTCAAATTGAATCATATCTCAAAACAGATTACTTGAACCAA
This sequence comes from Solanum virginianum, assembly GCA_000787875.1. Lineage (NCBI taxonomy): Eukaryota > Viridiplantae > Streptophyta > Magnoliopsida > Solanales > Solanaceae > Solanum > Solanum virginianum. The sequence goes on along the minus strand of DF357469.1, from coordinate 101,639 downwards.
TATACCGATACAGCTTTAGCAATGATACCCACAAGGGACAATTTCCGGAGGTGTTACACAGAAAAGTATAACTCTAATCCTCAACAATAGTAGCAACAGCAGCAACAATCTTCCTACGACTAAGCTAAATTCAATTACTTTTCACCTTCAATTCTTCTCTTTTTACTCTTTTTCTTACTTCTCTGCTCTACTGAACCAGCATTTTCACCAGCATCAGGATCCATACTCTTCCCCTTCTTCCCTTCCTCCTCCGCCTTATTACCCAAATTTTCTTCCACTTTCCCCACCTCGTGTCCACTGTCACCAACACCTCTATCCTTCTTTTTCTTCTTCTTCTTCTTCTTCTTATCTCTACTTGTCATTCCATCTTCCTCAACTTCCTTAAGCTCCAGTTCCTTATCTATTTTAACAAACTCCAGCTCATTTTTGTTGGATTTTTCTGTCTCTCCTTCGCCTATATCGAGTCGATGTTCAGTCTTGACCAATTTCTGATCCTTCACTTTATCAATTTTTGATGAGTTCTTAGTCTTATTCCCCTTAGTATCGGCTTCCGAGTTTTCTTCCTTAACAAGATTCTTGCTTTTCTTACTTTCTCGGGACCCATTTGGGATATCTTCATTCTTCACTACATTTTCAACCTTTAAACCCACCTCCCGATTTTTCTTCTGATCACGCCTACTTTCTGAAATTTCGACATCATCATTAAAATCCTCCTTTTTCACACTATTGGAGCTAAGCTTCTGATGAACCTTAACAAGATGATTGAATGAATCGGCAGCACGTTGGAGATACAAGGAAACGGCATGTGAAGCTTCATGGTCTGATGCAGCAAATTTGGAGAGGGATTTCGCTGCGTCGGAGAGAGAGATTGGAGTTGTGTATATTACTTTGCCTGATACAGTCTTCATTGGCTTGAAATTGTTGCTTCAATTTTGGTTGTTATGGTTGAGGAGGAAGATGGTGCAGTTTGTCTGCTGGTGTTGTTGAGGGTTTTTGTTAGGGTTTTATGATTTTGACTTTTTGATTCTAAATTGTGACCCCCACTTGACCAATTTCTATATGTGAATTAGCATATTTGCCCCCCTCAATTTATCATTTTGATCAATGTACACCATTTGGGTTTTATTCACGGATGTCGGATGCGGATTGAGCTAAGTTCAATCCATAAAATTTTTAAATTGTTTCGCTTCGTCTTACGTTATAATTTTTTTTATTTTCAATCCGTTCCATCTTTATTCCACTTAAATTTTAAAGTTCTTTTATTTTTTAATTGAATTTAATTTTTTTCCTAATCAACGTCTCAACAACTAATTAACTATTTTTAGTTGATATTCTAACAATTGTTTCTTGATCACCATTTAAAAGTTTCCAATTAACATTTTAATAATTAATAATTTACCGGACATGTCTAGTTTAGATTTAAAAATAAATAAAATTAAAGTCAATATTTCATATAAAAAATTTATATCTTTGACTTTTACTAATTACAAAAATTTAATTTCTTCAAATTTATATTTTATTTTTTAAACCCGCCCCGCTCTGCATTAGTTTTAAAAATAGCTACTTCAATCTGCTCGTACCTGCCCCGCCCTCGTTGCCATCCTTAGTTTATTCAAATATATTATTTTCTCCATTCTCTTTTAGTTGGGTCTTTTTAAAAGTCAAATGATAATATTTTAAGTTATGAAAAAAATATATGATTTCTAGTATTTTGTGTTAGTTTTTGAATATCAAAATTGTTATATTTTAAAATATGAAATTGGTATACTTTATCCTCTCCAAATTTCACTTGCTTAATTTCATTAGGCATGTTATTTATTTTATTATTTCCTCTATTATAAAATCACAAATAAGAATAATTTTACTAATTTAAGAAACTTTACAATCTTATTACATATTTTAAAAAATAAATTAATTGCAAATGGAAGAAAATTGATAAAAAAGCGGAAAAAAAATATTGGGGCTTGGGTGGAATTGAACCCGCGAGCTTTCAAAGGTAGAAAAAATCTGCACAACATCTACCAACTAATCTAGAGCGTATTTTGCAAAGCCGCTTCTCCAATAAGAGAATAACGTAGGGTTTCTCTGTGCTTCCTATATAACCATCCATCGTTGTCACTGGTGCCCTCATAAACCCCAGTAAGCATCTTCCTTAAACCCTCCAAAAAACAGTTTTTTTTTTCTTTTTCTTGTTTTTTGATTAGTTTTTTCTTGAACTAATTCAAGTACGTGGGTTGACAGGAAGATGAAGAGAGCACAAGAGTCGTTCCAAGTCACCAAACCTCTGTACATTGAGGATGTTGGCCCTAGAAAGATGTCAGTTATTGATTATGTTTTCTGGTTTCTTTGTTTTTCTGTAAATGTTGTTGGGGGTTAATTGTTTGATGACCTAATTTTGATTGTTTTGTTTTGTTTGTTGTTTGTACAGAAAAAGTATTCAATTTTCACTCTTCTCAGAGTCTGAAATTTTGAAATTAGCTGAAGTTGAAGTGTACCTTGGGCATTACTATGAATCTACTAAAAAGCCTATTCGAAATGGCTTATTAGACCCCCGCATGGTAACTCTCTTTATCTACATTGTTCATTGTGATGGTATGCCATGCTATTGTTTTTTGAGCTTAGAGAGATGATTGCAGAAAATGAAAAGGAATGTGAAATTCTGTTTTTTTCTTTAATTAAACAACAAGTAAATACAACAACAACAACATATCCAGTGGAATCCCACAAGTGGGGTCTGGGGAGGGTAGAATGTACGCAGACCTTACCACTACCTCATAGAAGTAGAAGTAGAGAGGCTGTTTCCTGGGAATCCTCGTCTCAAAAACCCATAAGCAAGAAACTTCCCAAAGATAGAAAATAATGGCTGAGAAACTTTCAATAAAAATAAATAACTCTACATAATGATTCAGGCCAGGAGTGTCAAATGGAATTTAGTAAATGTTGGGCCTCTCTACACAAGATGAATGTCAATGATAAATACAATGAAAAGAAAAAGAAACAATGTGTCATAAGAGTCCAGAAATAAGTAAACCTCAGTGCCTGAGTCAGCTTTGCGCTTTTTCCTTTTGGAACTGCAACAAAAATTCAATTTGAAGTATAAATTTCTTATAAGCAGATCACTAATAGAAACTAAAAGATGTAACAGACTATATTTTCTTAAAGCAGATCACAATTAGAAACTAAAAGAGTTAACAGACTGTATCTGTCTGATTTGGTAGTTCTAAGATAAAACAGGTGTACTCCAGCATAGCATGACATTACTAGAACAAAGTTGACACATTGACCAATTCAAGGCTATTTCATCCACAATATAACAGTGTCCATAGTAGACCCTGTCGGTTTTGCCTTCCCATCTTGCATGTATCCTAACAATCTTATCCACTCCACAAGGATGTTACCCACCACAGTGAGAGTTTTAAGTGGGACAGCAAGGACTCATATCATTTTTTTTTTGAGAAAAGGGTAACTTGTGTATCATTTCAGAAGATTCATCATCCAACAGATGATGAATGGAAACTTAAATCCCACTCCAAGGGTACATTACAAGTTTCCTATGAAATCTACTAACTCCACTATCTCCCCTATCAGACTACCTTTACATCGAAAATACAAATGACTTATACCATTCATTTTAATTCTCTGTAGGTTTGTATTCTCCCCTTCAAAGCATCTTGAGTTCCTTTTTTTCTAGAGAGTACACCAAATGCAAACAGGAATTGTTTTCCACCAGTGGCTTTCTTCTTGTATGCTCCCAGTCCCTATCCAGCTGCTTAGTAGTTCCTTTGTTGTGCCCAGCATCACCCATTCGACTCCCATTGGAGCAAGAAACATGTTCCATAAAACCATTGCTGCTTTGCAATGGAGGAATGGATGATCATTTGTTTCAGCTTCCTTTTCACACATGACACATCTAGAGCTAACAACCCAAAACCTTTTGTATAAGTTGTCATCAGGGGACAATCGTTTGAATGGAACTGGACAATTTGACTAGATAATGAGTACGTGCTAGCAATCATATGAGTCAAGTGATAACATACATTTCTTAGAGCATATGCAAAGACAAGAAGAAAGAAGCACTCCCTTCTCAATGGTAGAACAAAAGAATATGAGTGAGCAAGACTCTCCAAAGAAGAAAGCAAGGCACAAGAGTAATGACCACTTTTCTTCCCTAATCTTTGTGTTTCGTATGATCCCTGATTAATTTTACAAACAGAAAGACGAGCCTCCACTTTCTCTGTGTACACTCAAAGGCATGTCAACTATTGAAGATTTAGGGTAATGGCCTTTGTTTCTGTGAAATCCCACAAGTGAGATCTGGGCTGGGGAGGGTAAAATGTACGCAGACCTTATCACTATCTCATAGAGATAAAAAGGCTGTTTCTGATAGACCTTACCGATAGATTCATCTGACAGTAGGGTTTACAAAGTTGTGTCTTCAGCAGAGAACTATCCAGTAATATTATCAAAGCTACAAGAAGAAGGAATAAAATTTCAACCTGACAACGGATCTGAGTTACTTCCTACAACTCCAATTGAGGTTTGTGAGTACAACATATCAAAATTTTATTCTTCTAATCTAGTCACTTGTTTAAACTCAATCTTTTGAAAGTATAATACTGTTTTAACCATGAAATTAGAAAAGAAATTTAATAATTGAGGTGTGAATTGTTGACCTTCTGTAATGTACATATAATCATAGAATAGTCCATTAATTGATGTGGTTATGAGACTTTTGCATACCATTTAGCGTTGTGTTTCTAATACCTCAAATCTTCAAAAGGCTAATCTTTACTTCTGCATACCGTTTAGCATTGAGTTTCTGATAACTCAAATCTTCAAAAGGTTAATCTTTATTGCAAAGCATAAGAATATCCAAAATCTCATAGATTTAGTAGTGAACATTCAAATTTCAACATCCAAGATCAATTTGTGCTTTCTGAGAAAAGAAGTTTTAGTCCAGTTGTTTTGATATGATTTGATTATAATATTCAACAAGGACGAATCAAGGGTAATCCAGGAAACAACCTCTCTATCTCTATGAGGTAGTGGTAAGGTCTGCGTACATTCTACCCTCCCCAAACCCCAATTGTGGGATTCCACTGGGTATGTTGTTGTTGTTGTTGTTGTTGTTGTTGTTGTTGTAAGCTTTCTTTAATTTCTAGCTTGTATCCTTTTGAATTTTGAAGGTCTCGATGCAAGGAAAATAGCTTTCCATTTGTTTTAAGAAGTTGGAATGTGTATAACAGTAATTAGGTATGGGTGTGCATTAAGAGTTTTTCTGGTATGGTTAGAGACTTGTATCTCTTTGTAGAGATGTCCGTGAGATTTGGAGTATTTCTAGTTTCAGGGAACTTCTAAATTTTTGTTTTGGGTGGTGGTGCTGGTGTGGGGGTGAATGAGAACTCTCTATGTCTTAGAAGATGAATTTTGTTGTATTGGAATGAGATGGGCCTAATAGAGCAAAATAAATGAAGGGAGGAATTGGATTTCTATTTATAGTGCAGTGTGAAAAGGGGGAGATATCTCAAAATAGGATAAATGTCCTAAAGTAATATGTCTATTTGTTGTTCGAGCATAGCATATGCAATCTTTTCGGAGATGAGTATTTCAGGAATGGAGACTTAGACTTAATTGGGTTGGTGTGAAGTTTGTCTTTTCTAGGACTCTGATCATTCACAAGCAAGTGCAGCCAAACACTTGCTGTGAGAAGAAAGTTGAGAGAATTAGCTTGGGATAGGGAAATTCACAGTAATTACATGTATACAATTTTGGTCAGCTAGAATTAAGATCTTTGTGCGTCATGAGTCCCAACTCTGTCAGAACATGTGCTGAAATATTATCAAAGAGACAAAAGAGTTGGATGAGTGCACCAAAAGAAAAAGTAAACAAGTGCACCACTTTTAATTTCATACTGGAATTTCTTTTTCTTCAAAAGCTCTATCGTAATTTTGCTCTTTTCACACCATAGACAAAGTTTATGTTGTTGTTGCTTCTTTGCTTCTTTCTCATGTGAATTTAGGACAGCAGAAAGTCTACAAAAGAATTTTTTGGTAAGAAGACTGGGAAAGAAATCTTATTTTAAAATTATAAGCTAATCTACAGGTTTATAATTGTACCAGTTTATGAGACCCACTCATATCATGTTTCTCTCTGTGAAGTCTCTTTATATATTTTCCATCTATCGACTACTTGTTTGTGTCTTTGATGCTGATTTCCATGTCTTGATTATAGGAAGTTTTGGATTTCAGGGGCCTCCAAACAAGAATGGATGTTGTGAAACATGTCATGGTAATTTTAGAGAGTGCCCAGGTCATTATGGGTACTTGGTTCTTGCTCTACCAGTTTATAATGTTGGATATTTAGGCACTGCGGTGAACATCTTGAAGTGCATATGCAAGGTAATATCTTGTTTAAACTAAACTTCTTTTGAAAATTTAATTTTCTTCCACATCATATTGGTAGTAGTGAGGAAACAAGTAGTATCCAAATTGTTAGAAATTACCTTGTTGAAAAAAGAGTTATTGGTAACTTTAACTTTAAGTTGTTAAATGATTAAATTTTGTGATAGTTTTATGCTAAATTATAATTTTAGAAGTGTGAGAAAAAGCACCTGCTATCATATTATACTCGAGGGAAAAAACAGTATATGGATCGACACTCTAGACAATTGATGTAATACTTTTAGCATTCTTAATTCTTTCTGATGCATACTTGTGCAAATTGCCAAATTACAGCCATAGTTTTCAATTTAGAACAGACAAGAGTAGTAGGTCATTTATTAGAACTAGATTGCCTTTCCAATTCATCTGACATAGATATTTCAGATGATTACAGTTGTCGCAAACATTCTCAATACAGAAAAAGATTTTAAAAATGGGTATGAGCAGATGTCCTCCAAAAATTAATACATAACCTGATTTTTCTAATCAATGATTATGAATTCTGGAAGAGAAGCCTTAATATCTAATAGATCTAGTGAGAGACCTTGATTTTTATAGCCTTAATTTTTTTTATTGTTCAGTTTGCTTGTTATTTATATTTACTTTAAAGTTCTTACTGTTGTGGTAAAAAATAAATAGTGAAGAATGAGATTGAGTATTAAGCATGCTTGTTTATGTTTAAAGTTCTTTCTGTTGTGGTAAAATAAACAGTGAAGAATGAGATTGAGTATTAAGCGTGCTTGTTTATTATAGACATTTTTTTTCTTCAAAAAACTAAGGTTAGTATGAGATTAAAAAAGCACGTCTGGTCCTTATGAACACTTCTGTTTCTGGTTGACAAAAAAGAAGTAGAAATTCTCAATAGACATCAAAATGTAAGTGTCATTCTGGTATCAAATTTTTAGTTATGGGCCTTTACTGAGAAGTAGAAGCTGGTTTGGGGGAACAAAACATTTTTGAAACAAGTTTGGGATAAAGAAGCAGAGGTTCGTACATGTCATGAACTGGATTGGTGTTTGTTTGATTAAATTGTTTCACCCAACAAAAGAATGAAAGAAAGAAGCAGAAGTAGCTGAGAATGATTCTGAAGTAATGGGAGAAAAGGTAGTAATTTGAAATTACCATGTAAAAACCAGTAACTTTATATTAACATGATAGAAGAAGTAAATGGGATGTTTGGGGAGTAAGACTGCTGTTACACTTTCATTTTAAATTAATTTGTAAAACTAGTAATTTAATATTAACATGATTGAAGAAGTAAATGAGATGTCAGGGGAGTAACTGCTATTATGCTGTAATCTTAAATTAACATGTTAAAGCTAGTTTCCTAGGCAAACAATATCTCTAAATCAAATTTAACAGCGAAAAGAGAGGATTCTGATGGGGTTGGTGCATACAGAGTTTTTTAAGGTGAACAAATTTGGGGGGAAGGTATAGGATGCCTGGTGCTTGGTAAGGTAGATTAGTTATGGTTGAGGTTTAAAACGTATCCTATATGTGCAAACATGAAATTGCCTGTTTTATGAATAAAAGAAATTGCGATAGATTTCATCTGTGGAAGGTAAAGCTAGAATCATCTGGTGGAGACTTGTCATTGTAAAATTAGTCAGATTGCGATATAATATAGGCCAGTAATAAAAATAAATATGAACAGTAATTAAGTAAGTAGAGATCGAACAATCCTAACAGTTTTCAAAAGCCAATTGGTAAGATTCCACGTCGGGACAATAATTTATTTGATTATGATAATTTCTCCTTGTTACCTCATACCCCGCTTATGGGATTGTGATTGTTGTTCCCGTGTCATGATGGTTTGGAGATAGAAAAATATTAGTGAAGTTTATGATGCCTTATTAGAGTTCAATTTTCCTTTGGCTTTTCCCCCTTACACTTGGCCTTGCTCAAGAGCTTGGTATCTTTAATATTTTTCCTTGTGCAACTGCTTTCTTGATCAGTGCTGCTCCTCGATACTTCTGGATGACAAGGAGCGTCGAGACATTTTGAAGAAGATGAGAAATCCAAGAACGGAGTATTTAAAGAAGAATGATTTACTTAAAAGGGTTTTGAAAAAGTGTAATGCCATGACAAGTGCCCAGAAGACTGCCATATGTCCCAAATGCGGATACGCGAATGGTTTGATATTTTTTTCCATCTCCAGTTCCATCATTTTGGGTGAAAGTAGTCTTTTGTTCAGTCTAGATTACATTGACTAGTCATTATGCATTTGTGTTCCACATATATTTCACATGATTATAAAGAGCATTAATTTTAAAATATTTTATGAAAATTTTGTTGTTGTAAGGTCCCAGGAAACAACCTCTCTATCTCGTGTGTAGTGCTGAAGTCTGGTACATTCTACCCTCCATAGATCCCACTTGTGGGATTCCACTGGATATGTTGTTGTTGTTTTATGAAAAATTTGTATCAATAATCTGATGCAGAATTCAAAATGATCAGATATATTTTGAACTTATAAACGCGAGAAAACATCATTTAGTTAAATTTTATTCTGTGTAACATATCCTTATTAAGTAATAGGTTTTTAAGGGAGCCAGCTTATGGCCAGGTTTCTGTGACCTGATAAAAAATCGCCTCTTCACCCATTTTTGTGTTATAATTTTATCACTTCTTTTTAAAGATTGGTCAAATGACACAAATGTGGTGCATATGATAAGCTAATTTCTATCTTAAAATGTCTGTATAAACATATCATAAATTATACGAAGAAGTAAAAACAATTTGTATGGGTGATTTTTCCATTATTAATAAAATTCTTTTCCTTAAGGTGGGTTTGATCCAAAGCGAATATCTCACCATGACAAAAATGGTTGATTGGTTGGTAGGGTTACGCGGATGTCTGGCCTTGAGGTATAGTAGGGTAGCAGGACTAGTCGTGTTTTTTAATCATGTGTTATCATTATATGTCATATATGTGTTAGTTTTACCGTATTTACATACTGTCATGTGCTTTCATTATTAGTTGTTTTTTCCGTTCCCTTTTGTTTCCTTTTATCATATCTAGTTTTTTTTTGCTTATGAGTTTTGAGATGAGGGTTCCCAGGAAACAACCTCTCTACTTCTATGAGGTAGTGGTAAAGTCTGCATACATTCTACCCTCCCCAGACCTCACTTGTGGGATTTCACTGGGTATGTTGTTATTGTTGTTATTGTTGTTGTTGATGATCATTGAAAAGACAAAAAAGAAGTTAGCAAGATGGAAAGCTCAATACCTCTCAGTAAGAGGTAGAACCATATTGATAAACTCAGTATTGGAGTATTGGACTCGCTTCCTACCCATGTAGCATCTCTATGTCCTATCTCCCTAAGGTGCTAAAAAAAATAAGATAAACTCAGAAGAAACTTCCTCTAGAAAAACGGCAAAGAGAAAAGGACTATCATATAGTCAATTGGAACAGATTGATGCTAAGCATAGGAAAGGGATGCTTGGGATTCAGACCCAACACCTCTATCTTATCATGTGTCATCATCTTATTGAATGCTTAATCTGTTAGAAAGAGCACAATTTTTTTTAATAATCAGTCAGAGATTTTATAAACTAAGCTAGTGGCCAGTGCAACTAGCGTAGTTACTAATTATGCAAATCTTCTAATGTTTCTAGCAATTAGGATGCACCAAAAGCTACCAACAAAGGTACATCTATATTTGAGGGTATAAATGTCTCTTTTTTTGCTTAATTATGTCTTCAACAATTTCGAACGATTAATTTTTGACTTTGATTAGATATCAGGGGAGGCTGCCTTACTCTATGGTCTTTGAACAGTCACAGTACCCTTGCAATCTCATTATTTATCTTATTCTTCTATTTTTCTTAATTGTAGGTATGGTGAAAAAGGGTCAGATAAAAATCATACATGAACAAGGAAATCGTATCTTGGATGAGCTCAATGTAGCTGTCTCTGACAAGAGAGAGCTCAGGGCATCTGTTAGTGTGCCTCCAGAAATTGACCCCAAAGTTGTTTACTCCCTTTTCAAGAATATGTCCGATGAGGTATTTGTTAATTCATATTCTGTTTCGTTCTTCTAAAGTAATTCACTTGGTTGTCTAATTCATATTCTGTTTTGTTCTTCTTCTAAAGTAATTCACTTGGTTGTCTAGTCCTACTTTTAATATCTTTTCTACCTTTGTTCTTTCATGGTTCTGCATGCAGGATTGTGAGTTACTCTACCTTAGTGATAGACCAGAAAAGCTCCTTGTTACAAGTATTCCGGTGCCACCGATAGCTATTCGTCCTTCAGTATTTGTGGATGGTGGAACACAGAGGTCAGATGCAGCTTTCTTGTCTAATTACTTTTACTTTGATCTAGAATGTCTGTTGACAATAGAAGATATTTTACTGCTCAAATGTTTTTCCACACTTAAAGCATTTTAGTTATTTATAAGTTCCCTTTCTGTCACTTTGGATTCATGGGTAGCTGTGCTACTTGTTTTGGGATGTGAACTTTTTACGGTGCACATCGTTGGGTGATCATGTGTTTGCCCTATGATATAAGAGCAACGTGGAGGATAGTTGGCAGGAATCTGGATATGGTTTTGTACTTATGACAAATTGTTACATCAGTGACCAAACATTGGCTAGATAAGTTCTAATTCGACAGTTCACATAGTTTTATTGCATTATGATGTAGCTCAACAATTTTCAGTGTCAATTTTTTTCTATGGAACTTCAATCCCGGAGATTGTCTCCAATACTCTTCTTCTTTTGTCACTTTACAAGATTTAAACATTAATATTCTGATAGATGCTTAATTACCACTTGAAGCCTCGCTTTGTCATTTGCAGTGCTATTATCTTTCATATTAAGATTCAATACTTGGTAATGGTACATATCAAGATTCAAATACTTCTGATAACTCCCTGAAGTTGTTTAGTTGACTGTTGCAGCAATGAGAATGACATCTCGGAGAGGCTTAAGAAAATTATTCAAGCAAATGCCGGTCTTTATCAAGAGATGTCTGATGGCAATCCTGTTAAGAGTCTGGTAATTTTTGGTTGACTTAGTGCTCTTTCTGGAAGTCAATGATTCAGTGTTCTCAGTTATCACCTTTTTATAACTTCTTTTTGGTTGTTAATTGGATGGAATTTTTACCGTATATCTCCTGGACTTCATATTCGATATGTGTTGCATTTCTTTTATGTTAGAGTTGAATTGTGTATTTGATGAAAAGTATTAAGCATATTCTGATATCTACTGTATTTCACTCTTTGCCAAAATATTTTACATCATGTAGGAGACATTTTAGGAGTCTATTTTTCTTAAAAGTGATATTAAGGAGCCTAATATAACTGTAACTCCCTTTCCATTATTATGGGTGCCTATGTGTGTGTGGTTTTTCTTGCAACAAGTATTATGTAGAGTGTTAACAGGTATCTCTACTAATCAGAGTTTATATTGATGCTTTAGAGTTGTATAAAATCGGGCATTAGGTATAAGAGCATCTGGAGGAAGTTTATTAAGTTTATGAGCCACTTAACCCACTGCATGAAAGTTTCAGGTAAATGCTTAGGTCTTTAATGTGGTACCTGCGCCCGTCATTGTTGGTCTGAAGAAAATTGACCTGGATCTCATTCAACCCCCAAACCTAATTCATCTAATGAAGATTGTATATGCCACATATATAAAGACAAACGACGAGTTTTCTCACAAATGTGTAGCACTCTAACACTCCCTCCCCCGGCATGCTCAGGATTGGACATTTGAACCATTTCTAAAGTAATATGGGGCCCAACATTGGAAACCCATCCACAGGGATGGGCCAGACCTTTATAGCAAGGGTAGAAAATGGAACTTGGGGCATGATTCAACCCCAAAATTTAATTTTGCTAAGGTGAGAATTGTCCTAAATCATATGAAGACAATGCCACGTTCTCTCACCTAGTGTTGATGCTCTGACATTATTCATGTCTCTAATTTGTAGGTCCACATTCAAGTCCACTTGTGAACCTCGGAAACTGAGTTGTGTGTGAGGTATATAGAGCCTCACATCTGATAAATAAGGACATCCAATGGGACTTTAAAGGTCGTAGGTTCACTTCATTTGATTTAAGGTTTTAGTTTGGATGTACCGGTTCTTTCACCCTCAATACTTGGGGTCATATATACTAGCAGCACAGCACATCATGTCAAGGTCCAAGTAAAGAATTAGACCTAATGTTTTGAGGTGTGTTGCAGGGCTACCTAAATAATTTAAGTATTCCTTCTTTAGCAAACTATACGAACCAATTCACACTCTTCAAAAAAGTTGATGGAACATGCATTATTGTTTATGTTTGAACTGCGTAAAGCTGTCCAGGGGGTGTACCACAATCAGAACATGAGAAGACATCTGCTTAGTAACTCATAGTGGAGTAACTGGGAGATCATCTCAAGGTATGGGGCTGTAGAGGAAGGTAGTTATGCAATCTTATAAGCGTAGAAATTGGGAAGTTTATTCGTGGCAGAGGCTGTTGTTAGTTGCGAGTTGCAAATTTCTGCTTCTGCTTCTGATCACTCGTTTTTGCCTCGCCATTTTTATCAACTCGTTATCAGGTTGTAATTGCTGTGTTTTATTTTCTATATCAGCTTTTGCCCACGGTAGAAACAAACCAGTTGATTTCTTTATTTTCAATTTAGACACGTTCTTTTTGATACAGGATGCAATAGGATGCACATTATTACTGATGGGAATTCTTTCATATATTGTGCGCTTCTGCACCTTTGGGTTTGTCCTTGTGTACCATCTGTCTTAGCAGATAAAATTTTAGTCCTTGTGTACTAGTACTAGGAATACATTCTTTCGTTTTTATACATAAAGAAAAGGGTTACATTCTCCTATTCAAATTGACATTCTTATCCCCTTAATATAACTATATTATCCCTGTGGAGAGAGTTACTATAGTTGATTTTACCAATATTAGGTAAATTCTTAATCAACTAGTTTTTTAACTGTTGAAATGGAAAAAAAGCTTGTGCTACTGTTAAATCTTGGTATTGCAGGCGCACCATTGCAAATTAGTGTCTCTTCAAGGTTCAATAGCTAGGATAGTGTAGGGTAGATTTGAATCTAAATATTGTGGTAGCAATTTGACTTGATTTTTCTAGCAGTTCTGTTAAATCTCAACAGTACTCATTCATTTATCTCCTTTTGAAATATGTGCTTGTTTCTCTTCATGATCTTATTGAGCACAACGACCATCACTTTGAGTCTAGATATTGATCCCACTAAACTGTGTGTTTCCCTGGTGAAACACTAGAAAATGATCTTGCACTTTTTGACACTGGTTTGACATAGTTACTGAACGCTTAGTGTGAGCTTTCCTTGTGAGAGATATATGTCAGCAAATGTCTATTTAGGCTGCACTAAAGGTGTCTAACAGGCAGGGTTTTCCAAACATCAGGACTATTTGAAATTTATGTGTTGTGCATCGCTTATTGTCAATTTCCTGATATCCTGTTGACCAGATATTTTCTGTCTATTAATGCCTACTTCAAACCTTGTTTTATCTTACTGGATGTTACAATGTTGGTATAGAATCTTTGGATTGATCTGCAAATGGAAGTCGCACAATATATAAACAGTGATGTTCGTGGAGTGCCACTATCTATGCAATCTTCTAAACAATTGAGTGGTTTCACTCAACGTCTTAAAGGAAAGCAGGGACGATTCCGTGGAAATCTCTCAGGGAAGCGTGTGGAATATACTGGCCGAACTGTTATATCTCCTGATCCAAATTTGAAAATTACAGAGGTCTGACAAAGAACTAGTGTTTGATCGATATCGATCATTTAATTTCACTTTGAAGGGAGAATCACAAATACAAATGCAGGTTGCTGTTCCTATACTGATGGCTCGAATTTTAACATATCCTGAGCGAGTTTCTCAGCACAATATAGAGAAGTTGAGGCAATGTGTTCGTAATGGACCAAATAAGTATCCTGGTGCAAAGTTTATCAGGCATCCTGATGGAACTGAGATGTAAGAACTGTACTTTTTTCAACCCTTCCTGTAAATCGCATGCATAAATCTTCTAAAGTCTATCTTAATTGTCTACTGCAGATCGTTGATGTTCTCTTCTAGAAAACGTCATGCTGATGAATTGAAATTTGGTTATATTGTTGATCGACATCTAGAAGATGGAGATATAGTCCTGTTTAACAGACAGCCAAGTCTGCATAGAATGTCAATCATGTCTCATCGGGTAACTATTATTTGATAAAAAAATGCATGAATGAATATTTTGCTGACTCATGTTCGGGCAATGGAGCCTTTGGATCATTCTGTCTTCAAATTATAATTTTTTATTCTTTCTGGTAGGCGAGGATAATGCCATGGCGCACATTGAGATTTAATGAATCTGTATGTAACCCTTATAATGCTGATTTTGATGGTGATGAGATGAATATGCATGTGCCACAAACAGAGGAGGCGAGGACAGAGGCTCTTATGTTAATGGGGGTAAGTTTACTCCTTCCGCTCATCAGTTCTTGACATATGTGGATAATAAGTAAAATGGTTGTGAGTTTGAGTTAGCTAGACAAGTGTTTGAAATTATAGTAATGTGTGAAAGAGAATTCCAGTTGAGAAAGCACTCATCCTAGTTCATTGTGAGGTGAACAGTTGACGTGTTAGGGAAAATGGCAACCTTTTGGGGTGGACTAATACAAAAATATGGTCAACACTATCCAAACAATACAATATCTATTTTTTTTATGACAAGGGAAACGCACAGCTGCTACCCTTTGGGTGCACATGGGGCACTAGGGAAGCCTGGTGCGACGAGCTCAACCCAAAAGGCAGCTGCTACCCTTTGGGTGCACATGGGGCACTAGGGAAGCCTGGTGCGACGAGCTCAACCCAAAAGGCACACCCCTTGCTATCGCTGATAAGAGGTTTTGAGCTTTTGAGACCTCCAACATGGAAGTCCCATCCCAAATCACTAGGCCACCTTGAAAGGTTACATAATCTATTTTGACTAATATTTTCACTTGTATTCAAATTCAAATTTAAAAGAAATGATTACTTGTTTTACTCTTCGATTTTTTTTAATATACATTATATGTGGCAAAGTTAGGAGTACAATTGTCAAAGTACTTGATTTTCAGTGTTAATTCGAACATAGATTCATTTTTTTTTTTTTTGGAATTACATTTACATATTTGAAAACTACATTAAAAATACTATAAGTCATAATTGTAAATACAACAACAACAACAACATACCCAGTGAAATCCCACAAGTCATAATTGTAAATAATTCAAAATATTATTTAAGAGAAGCATGTTCAGTATGCAACCTCTCCCTAAATGGTAAGGTTGCCACATAAATTTGAATTAGAGTAGTATAAACTCTGGGAAGAGCCAGAATTACAGATTCAATATGGAACAACTTAATATATTTGAGTGGTATGCCAGTTTGGGTGTTTTCTGTTGCATTTATGCAGCTTAGAGTCTACTAGTTAAAGTTATCTATTTGAAAGATGGACGCGATGTCTCAAGGGCTCTCCATATAAGATCATCTATTTGAAAGATGGCCATGATGTCTCAAGGGTTGCATATCCTTGATGCAGTTTGCTTTGCCTTTTCCCTTTTCCAAAGCAAGGGAACTTTTCTTTTTCCTCTTTCTGCTCAATCTCTTTGTGATTAATACTCTCCTTTCTAGTTGGGGATAAAATATAGATTTGCTGCTTCCATTGTCAATAGTGTTTGTATGTCTGAAAGATCCATTGTCATATCAGAATGGTGTCTTCTTAAAATCATAGTGAAATCCCTGCCTGCTTATTAGCTGATGTTATTTAATAGGATCTATAGGCATATGTTACAAGATCGAGGGGAGGGATTTGGGTTGCTTCTTTTTATTCCAGTGAAGCATCTTCTCTTCTGCTCCTTTATTTGAGATTTTTGCTTAAGGCTTTCCAAGCGAGGTCAAGGTTTCGTCATCTATGCTTTACTAATATTACATTTCGGTTTGGAAGTTTCTGAAAGTTATAACAGGAGCTGAAAAGTAGATTTTCGAAACTCATCTTTTTCATGATATCCTGTTGCAAAAATGTGGCAGAAATTGTGTTAATCTGTCCTCTAACTGTGACCAAAACAGGCTATGAAGAAATATCGAACTTATCTTTACTTGTTTCCATGTTAGTTTTCTTCTTTATGTGTTTGTGGTGAAAATGCAGGTTCAAAACAATTTATGCACTCCAAAGAGTGGAGAAATTTTGGTTGCTTCCACCCAGGATTTTCTGACGTCTTCCTTTCTCATTACAAGGAAGGACACATTCTATAATCGTGCTTCCTTTTCACTTATTTGCTCATATATGGGTGACGCAATGGATCCCACGGATTTACCAACTCCAGCATTTATTAAGGTTTGGTTAAACCTCAAAAGAGTGTGTGAACTTTTACTTCCATGTGTTGCCTGATTAATGTTCTCGTTTTCAGACAATTCTCTTTTCTATGATCCTCTTTCTATTCCTTTATGTGCTCCTTTCATATCACTAACAATCTTGATGATTGGTTAGACAGACATATGGCTTTACAAGCTGGTGAAGTGTTCAGACAGGACTTTGAAAAATCCAAAAGTAGCAATTGCACAGATTCAACATTTGAAATAGTGGTTATCAAGAATAAATTACTTTCTGGGAAACACATTTCACAAATGTCAATTAATTGAGAACCTGCATATTTACATTATGGCAACAACCTTTTATGGATTTACTTGTTATGGAGCTTTCGTACCATACCATAAGCTGATGTCCACTTTTTATCTTTGCATGTATGTGTTGGCAACTCTTTCCATCTGTTGGTGAAGTTTTTTTTTACAAGAAATCTCTAGCCAACCTTCCTGCATTTCCAAAAAAAAAAAATACCAATTGTGTCGAAAAAACCAATTCTAATTCTATATATTCTTTCTGGTCATAAGCGTCTATACCGTCAAATCGATTTTCAACATGAGCCTTTGTCAAAAACGGAATACTCTGGAATTAGTTATTTTTGGTCCCATGTCTCATGAGGGCGTGTTGGTGGCGGAAATTGTTGGTGAAATAGTCCACATATGACCATTCTCCCCCCCCCCCTTCCAAAAAAAAAATAAAAAAGCGCTCTCTCTGTCCGTCAGATTATGTTAGGCCAAGTCATAGATAAGTGTGTGACTGAGAGGAAGAAAAGGGAACAGGGGTTATCGGGGATGTTGTTTTGGAGGGAGGCGCCTAGGGGAAGGATTGTTGCCTTAATAAAGGAAACTATTAGTGGCATTTGACAATTTTGTGTTAATACTGCTAAAATTGAAAAAGATATCATTTGATTGAATTTTTGATCTTAGAAGCCTTTTGGCCTGTCATATTTCTTCCTAGATATTTGATTTGACTGGGAATATAGATGTTAACACTAACTAAAACCACTGCAAGTTCCCTTCTTTTTTTTATTAGTCGATGGTATTTATTGAGTTCTTTTTCATCTTAATGTTTTACTCTTGTAATTTTGAAGCCTGTTTGAAAACACTTTTCTTGAGCCAAGGATGTTATCAGGAATACCTTCTCTACCTTACCCAAGGTAGGGATGAGGTTTGCGTACACCCACCCTCCCCAGACCCCATTTATGGGATCACATGTATGTTGTTGTTGGTATTTATTGAGTTCTGTTTCCATCTTTTTTTTTGGAATGCTGAAGCCAGTAGAGTTTACTGCTCTTCTTGTCTTTGGATCTTCAATTGACTGAGGTGGACTTTTGCAGCCGGTTGAGCTTTGGACTGGGAAACAACTCTTCCATATGCTATTGCGTCCGTACTCAAAGATGAGAGTCTATGTAAATCTAACAGTCACAGAAAAGAGTTACAGTGGGAAAGGGGAAACGATGTGCCCAAGTGATGGATTTGTTTATTTCCGTAATAGCGAACTGATCAGCGGGCAGCTCGGGAAGGCTACACTAGGTCAGTTTACCTTTTGTGCCCCCTGGTCGAAGTTGCCATGACTTTTTTTCTTATTTACTAAATAATTTGATTCTGTTGATGGTACATGTGGAATTTCATGCATGGGAAGAAACTATTGGTTTGAACTTATTATTCATTTAAATGTTGAAACAAATGCTTTAATGGGAAATACACAAAAAAATTAAGTTCTTTTTTGTTCCATTGCACCTGGGCTGAAGTATGTTGGAGAAACTTTGTGATGTAATGAGGAAAGAAATGGAAAAAAGCATTAATATGACAAAAGATAGTAAAAAATCTTCTTTTGGGGAGAAAATGTGGACAAAGTGAAACAAGTTGTGTTGAAAATTTTAATATAGTAGTACCACAATGGAGTGGGCATGACCATGGTGGGGAAGCTCCCCTAACCCACTCAATACTTACCTCTAATTTATGCTATTTCAATATAGTTGCTCATGAAATTGGATCTTTTGGTGCCTTCACTTGCAAATCATTTTATCTTCTTGATCCAATCAAATGCTCATAGGTCACTTCGTAGAATGGTAGTACCTTAACATTGTCGATTTAAAATTATATGTGATTAGATTATAGATAATTCTATTTTTATCAATCTTTTTTGGGGGACATTTGAATTGTTTTACAACATATTCAATTGCTAATGCTTTGGGCTAAACTTCAGCTCCTGCTTACGTTTTAAAACAAATTTTTAGGTGAGTTCTCTTTACCATTCATTCTCCATCACCTGTATTGTATAGGTCGATCATCATTAAGCTCACCATACGTGAAAAAGATTGCTCTAACCTAAATTTATTGGGATCCAGTGTTTTTAAGGCGCGCTTAAGCCTTGAAGCGAGGCTCAAAACATGTTGAGCTCTTCGCCTCACATAATGTGCGCTTCAGCGTTGTCATCAAGGTTCTAAGACATACTTTTCCTTGCCAATAAACCTCTTCTGAAGAGTCGATACTAAACATTGATATTTCGCTTTACCATAATTATTTTTCAATTTCTTTGTTCATATATTTGTTATTCATGCTTATAAATTATTAGTCTTGGACTAAACATATAATTTGTACTTTTTCTCTCTTTTGTGTCTTTTTGCATTGCCGCACACGCTTTATTTGTGCATTGCGCCGAATGCTTTGATGGACCTTAGAACTTTTTTGCACTTTTTTGCTTTTGATAACACTGTAGGGATCCCAAATATGGCTTAAGAAACCACCAGGGTTTCCCTCAAAAACTCCAATTGCATCTTTCTGGCCTATAATTTATCATAATTGTACATGTAATGAATGGCCTCGAGATTTCAAAAAATATGGTTCTTCATAACAAAACAAGGGTTGTAATTTCTGGGAACTACAGGAAATATATAACAGGATGTTCCCATAGATGTTTTTGGTCTTTGATGTACCTTTCTGTACCTTCTTGGTACTCCTTTTAAAGTCTTTTTCTGAAAAAAAGGAGGGTAAACAATTTTCCTCTAGTATCTTGTAAAAACTAATGAAGGGCTTTCAGAGATGTGAAGAGTATCTATATTCAACGTGACATCGTGAGGGAAGTAGTTGTAGAGATTTACCTGGGAGGAGAAGAACGAAGAAGGAAGAAGGGTGATAATTGTTATCTATAGAGGAGCAAAGTGTAGATCGTTTATTGGAGAAGCAAGGCAATTGTATGGAGTGGGTGTGTCAAAAGGGATTGCATAGGGAAGAAATGGGTTCTCGGAGCAAATACAATATGCCTTTAATAATGGTGAAAAAGTACTTTTTGACTTGACTTGCAGTGCAAAAAAAAAAAGTAGTCCCTGAAAGAGGCACTCGTGTAGGTGTTTAGCATGGAATTATGTTGGAAAATTGTCATGGAGGGCTCGGGAAATCATTTTGGGAGATAACTACTAGAGGGCTCTCTGGTATTATGAATAGGAGGTGAAGGAGTTCCTAAATAAGCTTTATGAATGTCCAGTAGGGTTAGGGATTGAAAGGCAGACATGAAGATGACAGGGAAAGGGATGAAGACTTTTAAAATTAAAAGATTTGTACGTGGATATTGGAAGAAAGTGTGGAATGCCTAGCCACCAATTTTTTTTTGTTCTGCACGAGGAATAACTTTAAAAAATAGGAAAGTTTTTACGTGAGTAGTGTAAAGAAGAATCAAGAAACAGTTTGCCTTCTAACGTGTTGCACGTTCACTGCTCAACTAAGAAATTTTCAATGCTTAATAGTTGTGGAAAATTGTCTGCAATGAATGATGGCTTAAAGAACCATATTGCTATGTATTTTTGGAACAATAAAATAAGGTTGTTCACAGTACCACGAGGATGTAAGAAGTATAATGTCTTCATTACTTATTTATAGATGATTTTAGATAGTTCTATATGATTGTTGAGCTACTTATGCATACTTGTACACCATCTTGATATTATAATAATGAAATATTATTTACGTATCAAAAAATAAAGAAGACCAGGAAGAACCCATTAGGTCTTATGTGGGTTGTGTGGAGGGATAGTTAAAGGAGAACATTTGAGGGGGTTAAGAGTGATTTTGTACATTTGAGGAATAGCCTCTTGTCTATAGTTCTTCTTGGTGCACCCATGAGGTTCTTGTTTGTACATATGAGTGGGCGACTTTTGTGGAGAATCATATCTTGGTGTAGGTTTCTCTATTTCAAGATATCATATCTGATTATGCTGAATTGACTTATTTATTTTGGTTTGATATGTGAGAAGCAAGTAAAAGGACACCTGCTTATGTACTAATGTTACAGGTTGCACAACACATCCTTAATCTTTTCTTGGACTCTTTGATTGATTTTCTTGGAAGTTCTCATGTGTATTGTCCTTTTGACTTATGGTCTGTTCTTTTTGGATTTTTAGACCGCAAGAAACAATGTGATAACAAGAATTGTTATTTTTGTGGGATGACGACAGGAAATGGCAATAAGGATGGTCTATACTCTGTTCTGTTGAGAGACTACAAGTCCCATGCTGCTGCAACATGCATGAATCGGCTTGCAAAGTTGAGGGGTGTGTGTTAGATTCGGATCAGCCATTTACTTCTGCATTTGTTGACTGTAGTTTCTTTTTTAAGCTGTCATTAAAGGAGTATACTTCATACTTCGTCTTTGTAGTTGATCTCAGACTTTTGGATGAAATAAATGATTAGAGGTTTTCAATTTTTCATGGACTCAATTCAAATACCACAAACTTTATGTCCTTATTAGTTATTAGTCGAAGTTGGTTCTGCATGGAGTTGAGTTTTTTTTTTTCCTTGTTGCCATTTCGTCGTAGTAGGCGTGGGAAAGTTTTCTCCCCTTTAGTGGATTTTTGACTATTTAAGCTTTCTAAAGTCTTTTCCTCTGATATTGGATGCTGTAGTTATTCTGATTGCAAATTGACTATTCTAGCACCAAGTTCATACGCAGTTGGTATTTTTGAATTTTCAGATTGTATGCTCACTTCAAAGAAGCATGTACTTTCAGTTTCCTCTTTTCACTTCAAGCACCATGGACCTTGTCTTCTTGTTGTGCATTTCATTTTTTTTTTAAAAAATACTGACTTTTCACTGTTCATATCTTGCTAGTGCTCGGTGGATTG
>DF357469.1:49800-71096 GCA_000787875.1 Solanum virginianum | reverse complement strand
ATTGGAAAGTCAGGAATTCGTATCTCCAGTAGTATGACTAAATAAAGATATAGTACGTAAAAAATAGACAAGAAATCTGTCTGGTATGAAAATTACTAGCAGTACCTAATTGAGGAAATAATTTCAATGGGAAATTAGGAAGGGGAAAAAGAAACGTAAAAGATAACATTTTCTACTTATATTAAAAGAAAGAGATAATGTTTAATTTTCTCCAAAATCATGAAGTTACTATTAGCGCTGTGCATGTGTATGGATTTTTAATTTTCCTTACTTGTTTATAGGTGTTCCTCAACATGTGTATCTCTCGCTATCACCTGAAAAGACTAGAAGCTGGAACTGCAATTGGTGCAATTGGAGCTCAGAGTATTGGGGAACCTGGGACACAGATGACACTGAAAACCTTTCACTTTGCTGGAGTTGCAAGCATGAGTATCCTTGTTTATTTGGAGCTTAAGTTTACATCATCAAAATGGTTTTTGGCTTGTCTAACTGACCTTTTATCATATTATCCTGTTTCTTTAACTCTTTGGTAGATGTTACACTTGGAGTTCCTCGTATAAAAGAAATCATAAATGCAGCAAAAAAGATCACTACTCCTATTATTACTGCAAAACTTCTATCTGCTGCTAATTTAACTGCAGCGAGGATGATTAAAGCCCGTATTGAAAAAACTCTTTTGGGGCAGGTAAGTTGCTCGTATTTACGAAATTCGCAAAGCTCTCATAATGGCATTATTGAACTAAGTTCCTTGTGAATACAACATCTATTTCCTATGCAGGTGGCTAAGAGTGTAAAGATTGTGTTGGCATCTCGATTAGCTTCAATTGCCATTTCACTTGATATGGAGACAATTCAGGCATCACAACTGTGTATTGATGCTTATACTGTCAAGCAATCAATTTTGCAGACCAAAAAAATAAAATTGAAGGAACATGTGAGATAAGTTGTGTTTCTGTTTCTGCTTCTTATTAATGAATGACATCTTGTTGAGTGAAATTATTATTTTCTGCAGCAAATAAAAGTTCTGAATCCCAGGAAGCTTGAAGTTTTTCCTCAGTCTGATAAAGATAAACTGCATTTTGAACTGCACCAGCTGAAAAATAAGCTGCCTGCTGTTGTTGTGAAGGTATGACAATCCTCAAGATTTAAATTTAATTAAATCTGTGGGTTTGCAGTTCAGAATTGATTATTCTGTTTTATCTGAACTACTCTGTTGACTTACATTTGTAAATCTTCTTGGGATGTCAGGGTATTACTACAGTTCAAAGGGCTGTAGTGAACAAAGAACAACAAAAAGATCGTAAAAATGATGTCAAAGGGGAAACATATGAGTTGCTTGTTGAAGGGTAAGTTTTATGTACACCTTCATCCACATTCTACGTAGGCTGTGCTCTATTTGGTGTACAAGCCTGTAATTTTCTACAATATTCCTAGATGCATTCAATATCTCTTAATTTGTTTCTCTTTTATGGCAAAAGTTATCTCACTCTCACATGCCTTATTCTGTATTTTTTATGTTACAAAAATATAACCTAAGAGGGCTAATTAAGTTATCGAAAGCGTTACACTAATCCAGAGAATTCAACTCCCCTTTTTCAAATAATTGTTTGAAAGTGAAGTGGAATGGAACTTGGGCAAATCTTAGTCAAACTAATTGAAATATTAAATGCAATTATGATGTAATATATATGAAAAGACGACAATACGAGCTGTTTTTTTGGCTATGCTTGCAGCGTAAGGCTGTCACTTGCAGCCTGTGTTGGGGCTTTTAAGACCACTTTGTTGTGGTTAGATCATCTAAAAAATTGAAAGGATTTTAAAAATGTGCAGAAAATCTGTAATTGTGGTCTCATTGAGAGGTTAATTGGAAGACTAGTGACTCATATAATCAAAATGATACTGTCAAAGTATTGTTGTCTGATATAAGCTTCAAGAATCTTGTGAAGAAATGTACAAGACACTACCATCCTACTGTACTGTGATTCTCCAAAAATACAAAATCCTACTCTACTTGTGTTAGTTTACAATTATCAGCAACTTGGGCTTTTGGTTTTCATCTCTGGAATTTGATACTCCTACGAGTTGTTGCTATAAAATAGAACTTCTACATGATACCTGCTCTTTCCTTTCTGCAGTACTGGTCTCCTTGCTGTAATGGGCATTGAAGGAGTTGATGGACGTAATACAAAGAGCAACCATATAATGGAGGTCCAGCAAACTCTAGGCATTGAAGCAGCAAGGGTTTCTATAATTGATGAGATTAATTATACCATGTCAAGTCATGGAATGACAATAGACTTGCGGCACATGATGCTTCTTGCAGATCTGATGACATATAAGGTACTCCTTTAATATTCCTTATCCAAAAATATGTTGGATGCTGTTAATATCCAAGTATCAAGCTTAATTGACATTCTTTGTTACTATCATAGGGTGAAGTCCTGGGAATAACTAGACACGGTGTTCAGAAAATGAAAGATAGCGTACTGATGTTAGCTTCATTTGAGAAGACGACTGACCACCTATTTAATGCATCTGTGAATGGAAGGGATGATAAGATAGAAGGAGTAACTGAATGCATCATCATGGGCATACCAATGACAATAGGCACTGGGATGTTTAAACTTCGGCAACGGTATTTGTTTGACTCTTACCATGACATTTCATTCTGAACCTTCTATGTGCGTCGTAATTATTTGAATAAGCTAACACATTGGAAGCTACAAAGGAGAAAGCTGATTATCTACAGAACTTTTAAGGACTTACTGCTAGATTAGGGAAACAGTATCCTAAGAATGGTTTCTTTTCGTTAGAACAATCAAATATTGGCATTTCTTTGCATCTGGTTGATGCAGGATGAGAAGGGAGGTGGGATTGGGAGAAAATTAAAGTAGGAGAACGAGAGAAGAATAAGATAGTAACACAGAGATATCACCAAAAAAATATTTGTTAACTCATTCTTTTTTCAAGTTAATGAAACAAGATAAATAAATAAATAAAGCCTACCAGGAATTTCTAAACAAGTAAAAACTCTTAAAGACTATTAGGACTGCATACCTTTGTAAAAATATTAAATACCTCACACTTATTGATAAGATCTTATCTCAAGCTATAAGATAACATCTCTAGTTAACAGATGAAGAAATAAGATTGTAGGTGGGTGGTTCATTTGGCACTCATCATGAACATATGGAGAGAGAACCTGTTTAAAGGAGTCAAAGCAGGTCATGGATCATCTATGTTCTTTTAACCTTTTGGAGCACCTAATAGATGTCGATAGATATTTGGGGTTGCTCTTTGCAGTGGATCATATTTCGCCTCGCTGTTGTACTTTTTGGAATATACTGCGTATATTGTGATCAATGTTTTAAAAATATTTACTTCATAAATAGGATTGAGAAGGAAGGGATAAAATACATTGGTAATTTCACAATTTTAGATCCATAAGTCATACGAAGCCACTGACAGCAATACAAGAATGTTAGAGAAGCAGGTCATGTAGAGTGGCTGAGTGGGAGGTTTCAAATGCTTATAAAGGGATATGCATGTGATTATCCATTGTGTGTGAGCATAAAATGGATCACCAGTTTATGGAAATTATTGTGAAACATTAGCTAAATCGTAGGTTATTTATGTGAGGTTTACATCTCATATTTTATCATAGTTTCTTTTTTCGCAAGTACATGTTGTGTATATTGGAGAAGTCCTTGTAAACTTGTCAACTTTAAGTTAAAGTGGTTATTTAGTACAATAACTAACAAAAGAGAGAGATTTGTAATATAAAGAAGTTAGCTACTTCTATTCCAATTACCTACAGTTAGTGGTAGCTTGTAAACCATTGCTGCATGTTGAAGTGTACTTTCTAGGTGTGGTGAAACTCTAAAATCCAATGAAACCCAAACTTCTGCACAAAGAGGATAATACATAGAACAGTTTTGGTTACTTTGATCCCTCAAATAATCATATTATTTATCCTTTCATTCCTGCTCTTTTTTCTTGTCGTTGTCGTGAATGTCTTTTGAAGTTTGATGCGCTTCTTATCTTCCAAGATAACTAATTCCTTATTTCCCGGTGTTTTATCTTCTCCTTCCTTTTATGCCAGCGTTGAGCAGGTTGAGCTGAATTATCAATCAGAACCTATGATATCCTAGGTGTTCTAAATGAATTTTCTGGTTCTGCAATTTATATTTGAGGCGCTGCTGGATTCTGATGGAAAGATACTAGCAGAGGTAAATAATTTAATATGAGGAGGATAAACACTCTTTCTGGGACATGATATTTTGATGCAGCTTCTTTTTTCCTGCTCCCGTTGCATATTGTGCATCAAAATTTCTTCTTTCAGTTCCCAATCTGGCTCATCAAAATTTGGTTTTAGCTTTTTATCTGCTTTTCTCCCCATTTTCTTGTGCTTATTGAAGCATTGTCAGATTTCATTGAAATAGTAATCCAGGGTAACCTTTCTTGATTTCATCATCTTACCTCTTTTGCCTTTGGGACCAATTTTACAGGTAAGGCAACTTGTGGCGTGATTTGCAGATCCTATCATTGACCATTCACCAGCAAGTGAATTTAAAAGAAGTCCTTGAAGGATACAAAAGTCTTATAATGTTGAAAGTTACTTTGGCCCATGCAGGTTGACATGTTTACTTTGTTTTCATCATTACTGAAAGGTGAAAAGTGTTGTCGGGCTTCCTGCCTCCTAGTGTGGTGACATTTCATTATTTTAGTTTTTCTGCTATCGTTATTGCCATATAATATGAGAAAAGCTAATAAAGCCATTTTATGAAAAATGTACAGGATAATTAATTAGTAATAGGGGTGCGGTTTAATGCTATGTGTACATTTAAATTTACAACAGACAATTGTTTCAAAGAATGGCGGCGTCGTGCATTTCATATGTACGTTGTTGTGTATAAGAACATGTAAGATTGACATTGTACAGTCTCTCCTCTTCACTCTGTATAATCAAAAAGAGCTAATTGTAACTGAGAATCAACTGTGTATTGCTTAACAAATGACCTCCTCCACCAAATTTCGAAAGCTGTCTGAATATTGGGACAGTCATCCCCTTTGTTAAGGAATCGATCGAACCAGTTAAGCAGAATGGTTTGTTGTTGAGCTAAGGGTAGTGTTAGAATAGTCTGGCCAAGTCCCTCTTCAACCAGCTTCTTGTCAATTGATCTACCAGCCCTCTTCATCCACCCAAAATCGTCATACAGACTTTCAAGCCATGTCGATAACAAACAATATCTAACATCTTTTGGCACTAGCAAATTTCCCCTACCGATTTCAATGCAAAGTTGTGCAGTGATCTTGCTGATCTCATGTCGATACATGGTAGGAATCTTGGAGTGAAGAATGGAGAGTTCTTTTTGTTCTGCCCATAGTTTCACAAACTCATCCCCCATTTTCCTGTCGATTAGGATGTCAAGTAACCACTGCAGATTGTCTGCTTCGCGAGCAATCTCACCCATTAGAACACCTCGGTCCTGCTGTCTGTTATCATCCACGGATGTAGCTTCGGACAAGCTAAGTATTAGAGAAGTGAGGCATCTATGACAAAAATGATAGAGAGTATCCCTAGAGATATCAAGGTTAGTTTCATGACTGCTACTACTGCTATTGTTTTCTCTTAGCAAACGAGATATCACCGTTTTCATCTCTTTGCGGGCTTTATCATCCTTGGCATGTAGAACACTAGTAATTAGTCTTTGAAGAATGTCATCGGATCTTGAAGATGTTGATGGTTCAGCAACCAGTCTCTGAAGTATATTAGCTGCTGAATCAGGAAGCTGAAGTTGACTGAGATGAGATACTACTTTTTCCTCTTCTTGTTGGGACCAAGGAACAGCCTCTAAATACTCCAAACAAGCCAATACTCCATCATCAAACATAATTGCTGAAGATATCTGTGATAAAACATGATAAAGAAAATATTAATACAGAAAATAAACAACATACCCACAAGTGGGGTCTGGGGAGGAAAAATGTACGCAGACCTCACTGCTATCTCATAAAAAGAAACTCGTAAGTCCCAAGTCATCAGTGTAGTTGAAACTTTGCCATATCAGAAAAATGAAGCTTGTTACACTACCCATTCTGCTAGATGCCTTTATATCTATAGTTTCTTTTACAATGTCTAGCTCTCCATTGTTTTTCATTTACTGAAGGAGTGAGCACTCGAGCAGAGGGAAGAAGATAAATCCATAAGGTCTCCTCTCTATTGGACCTTAGACCTAACATAACCGTAAAAGCTAGCTTATGAGGGGACGCCGAAGACCATAAAAGGAGACCACAACCCATTCTCTCAACCAATGTGAGACTCAACACTCCCATCACATGCCTAGGACAACTGGAGCATGGATAATATAACACGGGGGGCCCAAAATTAAGAAACACGACAACCATGGTCAATGGATCTTGATACCATGTAAAAAATGGACCTTGTCCCCAAGCTCATCTTGAAAAGAATTAGCTCACAAGGGAAGGACTGTCCATAGGAAATCACTCCTTTTCTCAACCAACATAAGACTTGACACTCCCTCACACGTTCTATGCTAGACAACTAGAGCATGGATAAAATAACACAAGGGTGCAACATTAAGAAACATGACAACCATGATCAATGGGGTCTTGACTCTGATACCATGTAAAAGATGGACCTCGTCTCGTAGCTCATACTAAAACAAAATAGCTCACGCGGAAAGGATTGTCTATAGGAAATCACAACTCCTTCCCTCAAACAATGTGGGTCTTGACACTCCCTCACACGCTATGCGCGACAACTTAAGCATGGA
This sequence comes from Solanum virginianum, assembly GCA_000787875.1. Taxonomy (NCBI): domain Eukaryota; kingdom Viridiplantae; phylum Streptophyta; class Magnoliopsida; order Solanales; family Solanaceae; genus Solanum; species Solanum virginianum. Next base: position 64,299 of record DF357469.1, on the reverse strand, counting down.
TAGTATAACTCGGGGACTCAACATTGAGAAACACAACAACATGAATAGATGAAATAGACTTTGAGCCTGACTCAATCATACAAAACTAGCTCACGAGGATAGGATTGCGTAATAGAACTACATTAAACTATAATTATACAGGAAAACTAAAATTTTGAGTAAAAATTGATGATGCTAACAGAAAAAATTAGTATACCTTAAGCAATCCGAGGACCTTGGTAACATTTTCACTCATCAATCTCTTCTTCAAATCATCACAATACATAAGCACCAATGTTTCCACATAAACCTCCACGTCATCACAATCAAGAATCTCCACCGAATGCGACCCATTCCTCTGAAGCTTCTCCGCGAAAAACCTACTCCGTCCGACCAGCACTCTCCGGTGAACATCCATTGAAACCTTAAATCCATCACGCGCCGCTATCGTCAGCCTGACGTCACCCACCGCCGGAAACGGAGCATCAGCCAAAACCCTCGAAACTCTCTCGTGAGCTCTGTGGCGCGATTCGAACGGTTGTTTGGACTCCCGGGTCTGCTCCTCCGACATCATCTCGAAAAGGGTCGGGCTGGGATTAGTGGGTCGGGTCGGAATTTGGATAGGGGAAGGTGGGTTGGAGGTACGAGGTGGGGAAGGAGAAGGAGAAGGAGATAGATATGGGTTGGAAATGAAGCCTTGCTTGATCATAGTGGAAACTAAATGGTTCTTGGATGATTTGTTGTTGTTGTTGTTAGGGGAAGCCATTGAAGTGAAGATAAAGTTTTGAGCTTTGATTATTGTTAATGGAATTGTAGTTGTTCAGAGCTCAAGAAGCAGCCAGCTATGGCGGAAAGAAAGAGGAGAGTGTTGGATCTGAAGTTTTTGGTAGTGACAGAGTGTATTATTTGGGAAGTCAAGTGTAAAAGTAGTTAAAACTAATTTTTTGGGATTTAATTAAGGAAAAAACTATAATAACTGCTACTTAACAAGTGGGGTTTTTTGTTCTTAATCATGTTTTTAATGGAGGCTAATAGTACTCCATTAATTTTGGGAAATTGAACACTCTTGTGTTTGTTAGGGGTGACAGAATAATAACTTTTCTCCGATTTAAAAATAATAATTTAGTTTGCCTTATCAAAAATTTAAGAAAATAAATATTCTCTCTGATTCTTTTTATATATCGTTTTATCCATAAATAGATGTTTCTTAATATATATCATTTCACAAAATCAATACATAAATGATATTGTTCTTCCTATTTTACTCTTGATAATTAATGAATTTTGAAAAGATGTATATGACAAACTGGAAGAACTTAAAAATCAATTAATGAAAAAAATTATTTTTTTCTTAATACAAATGTCATCATAAAAGGTAACATATAAAAGGGACTAAGGGGGGTAAGACTTTTTCATTTTGTGATTGTAAATTAAAGTTTTGTCAAATGTATCAAAATGTTCTTCAATCTTTTGGCCTTAAACATGTCACGTGGAAAGTTAAAATTAAAATGTTACAAAAAAAAAGAATAGATTATTCTTTTTGTAACAGACTAAAATAGAAAGTGGGTCTTTTTTTTAAATGGAGGGAGGATTGAATGTGATGCAATTGATATTAGTTACGGTTATACTTTTTTTCATTAATCTTTATTTGTATACTGTACTAAAAATAAATGTGCAATAATTCTTGTCTGGTTTGAAAAATCAATGAATTATTTATTGATTTTTGTCCATTTTATTCCTATTATTATGACCTTGTTCCTTTTTAGTTGTTATAGTTTCCTTTTTGAAAGTCAAACAATATAAACTTTGACTAGTTTTAAGATAAATTTGTTTATCATATTGTTGTATATGGTTTTTAAATATTTAATTCTTTTTTAAAAAATCATCGAATTAATGTAATCTAATTTTTTTTAAAATAATGGTCAAATTAACTCTCAAAATGTGTAATATTTAATACTTATTAATCTTTATATCAAGTCAGTAATAAATAACTATGGTTGGACGGAGAAAGTAATTATCTTTTACACAACTCAAAAACATTCGTGTTGATTTGTAACTTGTATTAAAGTACTTTTTAACAACTCAAAACATTTAAATTAACTTGTGATTTTTCCTTCTTTTATAAATATTTTTAATTCTTTTTTCTTTTAGAATGAATGGTTGAATGGTGATGAAAATAAAAAGTAAGAGAATATATACTTTATTAGAATTGAAATGACGTGTGTAACTTGCAATAATTAAAAAGTAGAGGGAATGTTCTTTTTAAAATAAATTAAAAAAGAAATAGTACTTTTTTTTTATTCAAAAAGAAATAGTACTTTACTATATAAGAAAGATAAATAAATTGAGATGGAAAAGTAGTTTTAAAAATATTGGGAAAAAGGTGCATTGGACCAAAAGACATTATTAGGGATGTTCCCGTTTTGTGAGGTACTGTTTTTGCCTTCGAATTCAAGATATTGTGACGTCTAACTGTCAGCTACAACTATATTGGTGAGCATATTTAAATACCTAAAGCTCATTACGCTCAGAAACGAATCTAAGAATTTAAGAATATGGATAGTTACGCTCAGAAGCGAATCTAGGAATTTAAGAATATGGATGCATCATTTAAAAAAGGGACGAAATGATGTTGTTAGCTTGGATCAAACCTCCAACCTTCAAGCTAGAAAAGAATTTTAGGATCAGTGAATTAACTTGTCATTTTAAGCCTAGGTTCCTTTAGTTAATATTTAATATGTTCTTTGAAAATTATACAAGTAATATACTGAATTTAGTCAAATGACCATGAGTTCCTATGACCAAAAAAATATACTTAAATTTGCCCCTGGTTACACTAATTATAACTTATAGCTATGTTTTAATTTGTTGTGTATTGTATTCTATTGTATTTTTATTTTTTTGTGTAGATTTGGAGAAGAAAATACAATTGTTACTATCGGAGAGAAGTGTGTTATTTTATGACTATATAATGGGTAAGTAGAGGTAGGCCAAAACAATATTGGGGATTGTTTTTCGGATCTCTGTGCAACAATCTATACATTAACTGCTTTGCGTGGAGGCTAACCTGGAAAACGAGAGTATAAACAAACAGTTTTAGAAATTAGAGTGACGCAACTTTAAATTCCAAGGACATGACCTAAGATATGAAGTTGTGGAAGTCATCATGTATTAGGGTAGAAAGTTAGTAGGCTTAGAGTGTTTTGCTTTTCAAGAGATTTAGCCTTGTTCTTATAGTGTCTTGCTTTTGATTTCTATCGTCATCTGTTATTTATTGTGTTTAGGTTAGCACACTATTATGTGGTTGTTATTGTAATTCCCTTATTAATTGTTTTGTTTTTTTCATCGTCATTTTTCCTTTTTCATACTGGTCACTTCGATATGTGGTATTTGAGCCTGAGGGTCCTCAATAAAAATCACTTCTCCATTTTCACGAGATAGGAATAAAATATATACGCACTTTACCTTCTTTAATACCCCATTTACGAAATTTCATTAAATATGTTGTTATATATAGTAAAAATTAACCAGTCTGGTATGAACCATTCTGGAGTTGTATTATTAGGATTCAATATCACTTATGTGAAGTTTGTTTGATCCTGGAAACATGGATCAAATAAATAAAGAGTTAAATTAAGAAAATTAGGCTTAACAAATTAGTTTATCTCAACATCTACTAAAGAATTTATGAATTGGAAATTACAAAAACAACCAAACTATGCATACAAAAAAGAAAAACACAAACCATCAAAGGAAAAAAAACCATAATTTTCTTTACAAAATCAACAAGTGATTAACTGTTGCAGGGAGAGTCTGAGGAAGTACTTTACTCCACTCATGCACTTGATTTGATTGGGATATAAATATTTTCATTTCTGCAGCAAGTTTGAGAAAACATTACTTATATTCTTCAACTATAGATAATGTAGAATAAATGAATTATTGAGGAAAATAAATGCTAGTACCTTTTAGAAAACATTTGTTTGTAAATCCTCCATCTCAGGGTTGATATCTTTTCCTTCTTTCTCAGCTTCAGTTCCCAAAAAGGGAGCAGAATCTAGTTTGGGAGGGTTCTGAAGAGTTGTTTCACATGTTAGTTTCCAGTAACAACAACAGACCCAGTGAAATCCCACAAGTGAGGTCTGGGGAGGATAAAATGTGCGCAGACATTACCACTACCTCATAGAGATAGAGAGTCTGTTTCTAGTGTAGTTGAAAAAAATACACAAAATAGAAGACCAAAAAAGCATCTTACGAGCCTATAGACACACAACAAAAACATGATATCCGGTGTGATTCCACAAGAAGGGTTCTAAAGGGTGGTGTGTATACAACCTTACCCCTACTTGAGAAGGTAGAGAGACTATTTGCTATAGATCCTTGTCAAGTAAAGCATATCAAAAATCAGGTAAAGCGAACATAATAGTTAAGAAGCCATACTGAAAACAACAGATCGGAGAAGAGAATAGTAGTAGCAACAATAAATAATATAATAATTGAAGCCAATGAGTCAATAAAATCAAAGAATAAGATAGTAAGGAGAGCAATAAAAGCAATACTCATAAGGATATTGGACAACACTCTATCATCTACTAACCTTTTATCTTAATTTCCGATCTCTAAATCTTTCCCTCTAGGGTCATGTCCACGGTATGTTGTAGATGTGTCATGTCTAGTCTAATCACCTATCCAATACTTCTTCGGTCTATATATCTCCTTATACCACTATAGCCTATAGACACACATACCTAATTCTACTTCACATACAGAATGAAATATGCACATGGTAATTCAACTGAACCAATGGTTTCAGCTCGAAACATGCATACACATGCAATTAAAACATTTAAAGTGTGTGTACATATAATAAGACCACACTCATTTTGAATCCATCGACTCTGGATTTTGGTTTCACCTATGTCACAGTTGATTTCAGATCCTTCACAGGCTTGTTCAGTAACTGTAATGTACTCCATATTCGTTCGACTTACGAGAATCAGTGGGTGAGTTCTGGTTAGGGGTGAATCTCCATTCTCATTTTTTAGAATGTTTGTCACATAACAAATACTGAAATGCTGGCTGAAATCAAATATATGATAAAGACAAGCCAGATAAACAAACTTAAGAAAGAGCTCATAACAATACCACGCAACGAATTAATGCCCAATTCACACCCCGGAAGAACGGATGCTGCTTGATTTCATTTGCTCCTTCACGAGATCCTAACCTGTTTTTCGGATCTCTGTGCAACAATCTATACATTAACTGCTTTGCGTGGAGGCTAACCTGGAAAACGAGAGTATAAACAAACAGTTTTAGAAATTAGAGGGGAAAAATGTAACTCCCACGGAAGGAAAAATATTTATTTACCATCGAGGCACTTAAATTCGTTAAATTGAAAGACCATACCTGAATGCTTCCTGGGAATTTTAAATCCTTATGTAGTATATTTGAGAATGTCTTTTGCCTTGTCTTTCCCCTGAATGGTGTATAACCATACAACATTTCATACAAAAGAATGCCTGCCAAACGACAATTTGTTCGTGAACAATAGTATAAACTTTTGAGGCAAGTATGGTTTAAAAAGGTCTCAGTGAAGATTAAGGATCAGCCAATATCAAGAGCAAATGAATTCTAAAGAATTACCAAGAGCCCACCAATCCACTGCACTAGTATGCCCTGCTCCAGTTATGATCTCCTGTTAACAAACAAGTGAAACGAGATTTGTCTAAAGAACAGGATATACATGAATAACAACTTGACTTATCACAACCTTCAGATACACTGATTATAAACATCTATAAGTAGCTCCTTTCAAGCAAAAAAAGGAAAAAAAAAAAAAAAAAGGTCTAACCGGAGCTATGTATTCTTCAGTTCCGACAAAAGAATTTGATGCACGCATAGGTTCAGCCATGAAGATCGGACTCTGTTGGCTTTTTTGATGCTTCTTCTTTTCATTGATTTCTGGAATTAAAAGCTGTCCAAATCACCAAAAACAGTGAATTGGCATTCTTAGCAACTAATTTTGTTTGTGAAGTCATCTCATCTTCAAACTTGACAAAAGTTAGGAGTTAAGTACCTGTGGCTTGCAAGCTGTCAAACAGGAAAGATCAAAATCTGTCAAAGATACATGCCCACCACTCTGTAGCAAGACATTTTCAGGCTTCAGATCCCTATAAATTATACCTGTTGGCAAAAGATAACTCAGGATACATGGAGATATATTTTTCAACTCTAGATATAAGCAAAAATAATACATATGCTATGCATTTGCTTTGATTGATATGCCATCTGCACCATTGCCATATTTACTCAAAGATCATTCACCATAAGGCATAAGTATTCTTATTGAGCATTAATCACTCCATAAAACTAAAGTCGAAGTGAACGGTGTACATAGTTTGAAAGAAAGAATGGAAAGTAAAAATTTAGATTCATCGACATTGAATCATGAACACATATGCTCCTCAATCGATGCTAGTCTAAAATTGATAGAAGTGCACTAGTTAGAAAAGAATGAATGAAGAGTTTCATATTACATATGGATATAAAGGCTACCTTGACAGTGAAGGTACTCCAGGGCTACCACTACTTCAGCAGCATAGAACCTGCACGAAACGACGAAAAAAAAAAAAGAAATTGTCACCAGAAGCAAAATGGAAAATATCTCAATAAATGTCTAAGAGACCATGAGAATATGATATCAAAGTCTCAGCTAACTCTGTAGAATGCTTCTTGGATAGGTATTTGCTTATAACATACCTTGCAGCGTCTTCCTTCAACACCTTTGTTTGTTGTCTATCTAGAAGCATGAACAGCTCTCCACCAGGGTAGTAATCAGTTATTAGACAGATATGAGTTTTGGTCTGAAACACAGCAAAATTCAACAATTCAAATCTGTAAACAATACCATTATAATTAAGTATATTTCATATATGCATGTCATCAGTTCACTGAATTCATCAAGTATCAAATGCTATGGAGGATTCAAGTTTAGATGTGCTTGCATTTCCAACTCATAACACTTTTCTCAACATAATTATGATCTCTCTCATCAAGTTCTATGGATCTAACCTGAAAAGATGCATAAAGTGCAGGAAGAAAAGGGTGGTCCAACATATCTAGGATTTCTCGTTCTGCGCAAGCTCTATGCACCTGCAGAAAAGATAAGTGGATCCTTATTGAAGATATAATAATGAGAGAGTATAAGTTTACATGTTTCAGTTAACTCCATACCTTGTTTCGGTTAAGCATTACAGTCTTGTCCATTGCCTTCATAGCAAATTGCTGGTCAGTTCCGCAAAGCTCCACTAAATGCACACTGCATGTTCACAAGTTATTCCCAAGTTAACCAAGATAACATAAACATCATTTTGGATGGCTATAGCATCTCATATTACTTGATCCACTCTAAGTGGGACAGTCATCTTCTTAATAAAATGTACCTGCCAGTATCGCCTGATCCCAGCGGTTTAATTGGCTTAAAATGCTTCAATCCTATGGGTTCTCCACTGTCCAAGATCTGCCATTCACAAACTTCTCAGTGATGAAAGGGACAGACAAACCTCAAACTAAAATCATCATCAGTGGAAAGCAAAAGTTGTATCAACCTTTTGTATTGCTTTCCAAGATGGGCTGTCCTTCCTATGAGGCTTTGGCTGAACAACTTTTGAATGATTTCTCCACAAATCCTCTGGTTTCTGCAGGTACAATTCAGCAGTTTGTGAGCTTCGTGAATAGTCTTAAACAGTCATGTTGAACATTTTGAACTTACCGAATTGGCATCTGGAAGCTCACGAACTGCATCATCAACATTTACAGCAGTTTCTTTCACCTGATAGGGGAACCAAATGGAAACCATCATCAAGATAGTGCCTCACCAGTCAAAGTGAAGAATATATATTACACATAAAACATGAATTGATCTCATTCAGTAAATATATGAATGCTCAAACTAAGTGACCATTCTTGAGTACTTGTTTATCTGTCATATCGCTATGAGACATAAGTGTAAAGAATATCAAAAACTTAAGTGAAATAAAGGCAAGAGGATTAGTGTAGGAGTAGACCAGCTTTGCAGTCTCTTTTGCCTTGTCTTCAGGGATACTGTTGTGAAGTGGCTCTACATGCTGACTTCCATCTAGTTGCACTCCAATGAAGTACTGTACCTCTCCCTGATTATGATAAAAAAGAGCCATTGATTAAGGATTTTAAGAAAGTTCTAGTACAAAACTTCAGAGTCGCGGCACTTTTATCTTAACATCAACAACTATATTGGTGATATACATACCTTCTGATCACGCATAGGCTGCAGGTGGAACAAGTTCCAGAACTTTTTGCCTGAATTTTATACAGATTATCAGTTGCTTCAACAACAACATACCCAGTGAAATCCTACAAGTTGGGTTTGGGGAGGGTAAAATGTACACAGACCTTACCACTACACCTCATATCAATTGCTTCAACAATAACCAAAATATCCAAAATTCTCAATATTTTATATTAAGGTTGCTAAGTCTACTTATGATGAACAATTACTTGTAGTTATCTTTAGATTATTTCGTTTTATTGTCAGTGTATAGAAATTAAACACATATACAAATATGAGAAGAAGGGAAAATTTGAGGAAAGTATGTATACCAGTCTTAGTGTAGTTAATGAGCTGGACAGTGACATCAGTTTGATTATCAATTGCCTGTCTGATTTTCCTCACAGTAGCTGGATCAGTTTCAGGACCTTGAAGAAACCTATAACAATAGCAACATTAATATAATGAATCATTCATTTTTGGCACTCTTTCTTTGGTTTAAGTATGCACCGCTAGCTAGGGTCATTGGCCATGATCAATACTCTCGCCGTTCTAGTTTACGTGACACCATTTAATTTATCATAAAATTTAATAAAAAAAAGAAGACTTTTGAAATTATGATCTAAACCAAACCTTACATATTTGTGTGGTTATAATCATTAGAATTTTTAAAATTACAAGTATTGTAAAAAAAGATACCCGACATCCATGTGGTCTTCTATTTAAAAATATAAAATTGATGGACAAGATCGATTTTTCATCATTTTTTAAAATCCACCCTGTCCGTCGTTTTTTCATTAAAAATAATAGTGTGATGTACCTGCAGTTTCTTCCCAAGATTTCTTCACGGCTGTACTCAGTCAGCTCCAAGAAACTATCCGATGCAAATATCTAATTTATCAAACACAAACACCATAAGTTATACAAAAAACTTAATTAATTGTGATCAATAAGGATCTAGAAATTAAATTCAACAAAATGCATGCATAGTCTGGGGAGGGTAAAGGGTAAAATGTACGCAGACCTTACTGCTATTCTTATGAGAGGCTGTTTTCGAAAAACCCTCATCTCAGGAATCAAGCCTCATAAGCAGAATATACTAGATATGAAATAAAGGGGCCGGGGAAAGAAGAACGACTAATAATGAAAAGTAAATGATAGTATATAAATACGAAAAAGTAACAAATATAAGACAGATATTACCAACATAAACTATAAAAACATGACTAATTTTTTATTTTTGAATTAAAAAGGGTGCTGAGTTAGTAGTCTTACAATAGGATTATCAGGCAGCCTTGGATCAGTAATAACAAAGTTCTTCTCGATACGTTCAAGAGTCGTTGCTAAATCAATACCTTTCCTCATTTCCTTCTTCCTCACTTTGTCATCAACACTAACTGGTCGTCCATCGTTGTCACTCTCATCGTCATCGTCGTCGTCTTTATCCATAGACATCTTTGCCTCAAAAACATCATCATCAGTAGCCATGGTAGTACTAGAACGATTTTTCTTCATAATCCTGTACGTATGTAATTACATCATATAATTAGATATAATGTTACATTTGTATATATATCGGAAGTGCATATGCATATATGCATGTTTAGTATTACACATATATATATAATTCAAGGAGTTTTAATATGTTCTAGGTTTACATCTTCTAAATAAGATAATTGACCTTTAATTTCGTCTGTTTTAAGACCAAAAAATGGAACTATTTGAAGTCGAACTCATGTATTTTATGACTTTGGATAATTTCGTCATTCGACCACACATGCTCTTTAATGAAATATTTTTATTGTTTTTATTTATACTTTTCGACTGCATGAACTCTAAAAATCGACGGAGTCCCTCAGTTTAAAAAAACTTGAGGGATTGAGTCGGTTTTCTTTTTTAAAAAATTAATAATTTTTGTGTAGAAAAAAATAACCAATGGACATCTTTTGTTTTTCTCAAATTCCATTGATTTTCCATTAAAGATAATTTCTTTTAAAAAAAAATGACAAATTGAATCAGTTTTCCCTCAATTTTTTGGACCAACCCTGTCCTCCCTCAGTTAAAATCAAATTTGTATAGATATGTAGTGAGCTGAGGTGTGAAATGGGCGGGTTGGGTTGAATTAGGAATATTAAAATGGGTTTAAATAGAGATTAAGTTGGGTTATGATCCGTTCAGTTTAATTCATTTAAGCTCAATAATTTTAACATATTATTATTTACTTTTTTATAACCACAATTTAAATTTCAACTCAAATAAATAAATAAATAAAAAGTTACAAACAAATAGATAAATCATAGAAAATATAAAATAAATAGCAAAACATACATTATATCAATGAAAGTAAAGAGTCTTAGAACAGATTAAAATTGGAGACTAAATTGGACTCAATTGAAGATTCTTTCAAAATTGGTTAAAGCTTGAATAAGTTTAGATTGAATCCAATTTAAATTATCTTGAGCCAACCCATAAAATTTTGGACGAATTAATTATTTATATTTAGGTTCATTTTTTACACTGTTAGTGAACTTCTTAATGTATATACACAATAGCTTATTAATATAAAGCTATTATGAATGTAAATCCACCATTGATCCTCAGTTCAAAAGAAGTGTAATCAGCTCAGGATAGAAAAGAAAATAATGGCCACCAAAATAAATAAAGTTGGATCATATTATAATATATTCAAAGACTAGGTGTTGAGAAAGAGAAGTAGTATTAGAATTACCCCATGAAGGAAAGCCGAGAAGATTTTTTCGGTTTCTTTTCTGGGACTTCATTAATTTTCTCCATCTGCTTTGTCGTCCTGGTACCAGCATGGGAATGTCTTCTTGGTGGTGCTTTGTTCACTAAATTTAGTTTATGAATATCCTGTCTCTCTTGTTCCACTTCATCTCCTTCTGATTTTCTCATAAATGTTGGTCGATTATTTGTCGATTCACTAAGTGCTCTTGTCTTACGTGGCTTTTTTATTTCTTCCAATAGCTCATTCACTGAACTACTAGCCATCTCCTTCTGACGTACTGTCAACAACAAATCACATGTAATACTAAATTTACCTTAGTGTATTAAGGTCAAATCTCATAGTGTGATTACGGGAGATATAAAATTAGCTCATGAAAATATTATTGCTCAATTTTTACCACTCTAATTATTAACTCAATTTACTTTAATACTTTCTTTATTTCACCTTATGTGATATTTTTTACTTTTTGAGATGAGATTCAATCTCTTTTTTTTTTTTTACCATAAAAATTTTAAAATTATAGTGGTTAATAATCTAAAAAGAATATGAAAAAATTATGATCAAGAAAATACCATCATAGCGAATCAATGATTCGGGAAGGCCATTGGGTCGGAGCATCTTTTCCTTGGATCCTTCTGTGTGCTTGCTTACCTCCACTTGCATTCTGCCAAAATTTCACATTTTATTTCATTACATTATTAATTCATATGTACTTAATCAATTATGATATACCAACAGATTTAAGGAATGCATTACTTGTTGGATATGCTTAAATCATAAACGTTTGAATATTTTGAAAAATCCACAATCTCATAGAATTGTCCGATGAGCAATCTAACTAGTGAAATCTATTTAATAAACTATTTTAGTATATCAATAATAGGTATAATACGTAAATATGACTATTAACTTAATTTTAGCTGGCGATTATCACCTTTAATTTTATCAGTGCACAAGTAATCATTTTAAATATTCAACACTTGAACAAAAATAAATATTTTTGTCCTACATGGTATTCTACCTGACAATTTTAATTTATGTCTTACGTGACATTCTATGTATATTATGTCACGTAGGACACTTGTTCAATTTTATACAGGTTTAAATGTCTACTTGTGCACACTCAAACTTAAAGGGTATATATATATTGATACTGACTAAAAGTGGATTTTAAAGGATATATTTACTCTCTTCGTCCATCTTTACTTGTCCACTATGCTAAAAATAGATATCCAGCAATACTTGTCCACTTTATAAAATCATGGGATAATTTTACACTTAGTTCCCAATTAACCCTTATCATTAGTTATAGCTATTTTTGCTTATATTTTTTAAGACATTGTATCTATTATATTCAAATGGTGATTTGATAAAATTATCCATATCATTTACTGCTTCTTAATTCATGTGTCAAGTCAATAGTGGACAATTATAGTTGGAGAGAGGGTGGATGTATAATGCCTAAAAATGTACTCCCTCCGGTCCCTTTTACATGTCACTTTTGTGATTGCACTTACTTTAAGGGAAAAAAATGACTTTACTATTTTGCTCTTATTTAATTTCTTACAATGTACATTAATTATTTTTTTAGTTCTTCTAGTTTGTTAAATATATTTTTCAAAACTCATTACTCCCTCTGGTCCCTTTTATATATCACTTCACTTGCATTAAGAAAAAAAATAATTTTACTATTTTGCCCTTGTTTAATACTATTCATTAATTGATTTTTAAGTTCTTCTAGTTGGTCATATAAATTTTTTTCAAAGCTTATTAACTATCAAGGGTAAAATAAAAAGAATAGTATCATTTATACATTAATTTTGTAAAATGACATATATTAAGGACCAATTTTTATAGTAAAAATAACATATAAAATGAAATTAAGGACCACTTTTTTTTATTTTTTGCTTTTTCCTCTTTTGTAGGGCTGTGGCTATAATGGGGGAAGCTTGTGCATGAGAATGGCTCCAAAAGTTGACAAGTAAAAAGGATGAATTAACTAGCAATGTTTACTATTTCCTCTATCGTGGCACCCTTTCCTTTTTTATTCGTCTCAAAAAGAATGTTATATTACTCTAATTGAAAATAATTTACCTTTAAAATTTCTTTTTTACCCTTAATGAGGAAATAATTTTCAGTCACACAAATATCTAAAAATGATTTTAGACCATAAATTTTAAAAGTATTTTTTTTTAAATACCATACCAAATCAAAAGGTAAAAAAATAGTAAAAGAGGAGTCCATGCAAAAGATTGGTGGGTGGGGGGGGGGGGTTCTATTATGATATCTATGGAAGAAAATGGTCCAAAACAAGTCATTCTTACATTAAGGCCCACTATCTCTCTATCTTAATCATGTTTTCAATCTATCCATGGATAAGATGAGGACAATATACAGCTGGTTACAAAAGAAAAGCAAGAATTATTGAAGAGATAAGGGAATAAACCCCCCTTATAAATTGGAAGGATTATTAATATGTTTTTCTCAATGGGAAAATTTTAAATTGCGTATCTTCATGTTTTCTCAATTTCAATATAAGTGACGTAGTTTAGTTCAATATAGAGTTCTAAAAAATAAAACAATAAGTATGGCTATAATAAAAAGCTACTATCACTATTTAATGGACATAAATTAATTTTAAAAAGTGATTTTAGAATTTTACCCAATGAATTTGAGAACTTTGCCAACATCATCTTTAATAGGTGCAATAGTGAGAAGATTCCAAAAGGGGGTCCCATCTTTCTTGTAATTTAACAATCTTCCACAGTAAGTTGAACCCGATTGCAATGCTTCTCGGATCTTCGCCACATCCCCAGGATCCGTACCCGAACCCTGCATGAATCGACTAATCCGACCCAATAATAAAATAAATTAAAAAAATAAGACAAACAAATAAAACGCAACGAAGAGAATAGTACTTAATTTATTATTATTATTATTATTACCAGTTCCTGCCTATAACCTCTTTTGATGTATAACCCGTCATCTTGAAAAATCCAGCACTTGCATACAGAATCGGGTAATCGGGTTTGGTTGCATCCGATACCACAAATGTTTGTTGAAATGTTGATAAGGCATCTTTTAAATCCTCTGAAACTCTTGGAATTCCCCTCTCTTTGCCTGTAATAATTTACAAAACAATATAAGTTTATGTGATAATAATGCAACTAATTACTATATTAACAGTGTAATTACACATGTTAGCATTAGTATTTGGGCAACCCCGATGCATAAAGCTCCCGCTATGCATAGAATTCGGAGAGGAATTCGATCAAAAGGGTCTATTATATACACTCTTATCTTGCATTTTTGTACTGTTTTCAAGACTTAAACTCGTGACCTCCTGATCACATAACAACAATTTTACCGGTTACTCCGAGGCTCATCTTCAGTTACCATTAGTACTTGGACATCTAAATTGCCAACTTACCATAAGCAGTTATGATTTACACTTACTAAACACTTT
>DF357469.1:1980-49723 GCA_000787875.1 Solanum virginianum | reverse complement strand
AATCTCTCTTAGCTCGAGTCTATTATGATTTGTTCTTTTTTTGTTTTGAGCTCGATTGTGTTTACCTCAAATTAATAAATGCATAATGATATAAGATTATATATATATATATATATATATAAAAATATATATCAATAATCAACTTATTAAATTTATGATTTAGTGTAAATATCAAATATAAAAAAAGGTTTCAAAAACTTCGAATTGACAGTGTATACTTGAATTTGAAGTGTATATAACTTAAATTTGTATATGAATGCTTACCAGTTCCATCATCAGAATAATCACCGGAACTCCGAACAGAGTTGTCGGAATCCCTTCTGGAAGTCTCTGTTCTACCATTCGGATCATCTCCGGAATTTCTAACTTTAACTCCTTGCAATTTCCCAGTCTCATCATCAGTTTTCAACACCAGTCCCCACTCTGCCGCTCTCTGAGCAGCCGCACCAACTTCATCCACCGCCGAAGAAGAAGAAGAGGAAACTTTCTTCTCTCCACAGGTAACTAATTTCTGACTTGCTGTCGCCGGAGCAATTGCCATCCATGAAGTCGCGATTTCCTCATTTTCGTTACTCGATTTGGGAATTGCGATTTCCTCCGTTTCAGGGATAGAGCTGTTAATGTGGTCGTCGGTGGCGGCCCAATTTTTCCATGAAGTCTGTGATCTGAAAACTGGATTTGTTGGGCGGGAAGAGTAAGTTGAAGGATTGAAAACTTCTAGCGAACCTCTTGGATCTCTTGGCAATGGTGGTATAAGAGGAGATTGCTTGTTTTCTTCTTCCATTATTTCTGTGCACACACATTTCTCATGTCTATATCAAAAAAATCACTATATATGTGATATTTATCTCATATTTGAATGTATGCTACTCCTTTCATTTTTAGATATTTTATGGGAAGAAAATTTTAATTAAAGAATATATAAATTGCGGTATATATGGGTTGTTTGACTTGCGGGCTTAATTATCTTGAGATTATAATCTTTTCCACCAATTTGTCTTACCTAGAGGTTGAAATGAAACACTCTCAAGTTAAATGAGCGGCATAATACATACTGAATAAATAGACATTTTAACTATTCAATATTTTAACAAATAAATATTTTAACCTTCAGAGTGTATAAGTGTTTGTTTGTTTTCAAGTGATTGAAGTTTAAAGTTTTTTTCTTGTTGAAGTGTTGTATAGTTAAAGTGCTTATTTGTTCATGATGAAAGGTAAAGATCAGAGTTAAAATTTGAAGTTAAGTTTAAGATCTAATTTATGTATTATGTATAAATGAGATAAAGGGGATATTTAGGGTTAGATTTGAGATTAAATTTAAATTGTGTTTGATTGACCATATGAATTTATTTTAGATAAATGTAAATTTAATCTTTCTTTTTTTAAAAAAAAAAAAGTTGAGGAAGGGGAAAGGAAAATTGTAAAGGGATTACAAAATGGAAAATTTAATCATCGTTACTAAGATGAAAGTTTAGATAATCAACTAATTGAATTACTAAATTTTTTACATATACATTTAGGGCCCGTTTAGCTTGGCTTAACTTAAAAGTTGGTCAAACCTGCTTTTAAACTCTTTTTAGCTTATAAAAGTGTTTGCCAATTTTCAAAACAGTTGAAAAAAAAGTTAAAATTTGCTTAAAATAAGTTAAAAGCAGCACCCCTCCCTCCCCAACTTTTTATTTTTTAACTTAAAAGTTGTTATAGTTTGACCAAAAAAATTACCTATTTATCCTAAAAAAAAGTTCATATTCCCAAAAATATTCAGTATGTTTATTTATATATATTATCCTTCTTTCACTATATTTTAATAAATAATTTATGATAGTAAGAGAAATATGTGAAAGATAAATAAATATTATTATTCATGAATGTAGTTTAAAAAATATCTTAAATTCTTTATGTGAAATAAGAAGCGACGTACATGCCATTAGAAATAATAAACATTATTGGTTGGTTAAATGTTGGAAGTTTCTTGAGAGGGCAAGAGAAAATTAGAATAATTGGTATATTTTAGCATTTGAATATCTCAATCATGTTTTAATTTCGATCATGAAAAAAGAGACATCTTAAAATTTTCATGTAATCTATTCAAATTATATATTTTAAAAATTAAAAATAAATTGTATATATAAATTTAATTTAAATAATAAGTTTATATTGATATTGAATTAAAATATAAATTTATTTTACTTTATTTTATTTTTGTAGATAGAAAAATCTTAAAGTATCAGTTTTTATAATTTTTATAATGTTAACAGATTAAATGATATTTCAAACATTTTTAATTGAAAAAAATGCTTAACAGCACTTATGTGTCAAACACATCAACAATTTTTTTCAGCTACAACACTTTTATTCAAACACATAATTGCTAATTTTTCAAATAAATTTCAGCACTTTAAACTATTTTTTTTCCAGCTAAGCCAAACAGACTCTACATTTAATATTAAAATATTTCACCTTACTGTGCTTACCAAATAATCCCTTGTTACATGTAGTTTATACCATAGCATCATGATTTTTTTTAAAAGCTATAAGAGTATGATACAGAGAGTAAAATTAAATTTAAATTTAAATCATTTTAAATATAAAAATATGTCCGGGATATACTATACAAAAAAGAATGCAAGTAATTTTTTATATCATATAAAGATTAAACTACAACTGAATCAACTGATAAATTTTTATATTACAAAAGTGTCATGGTAATTATGTTTTCACTTTTCATAAGTAAACCTATCATATCATTTCTATTTTTTTTCTTAAAGTACTATCATTAAAAAACGGAATTAAAAAGATGAATGTTGAAGTACTCAATTAATACTAGTAGTTTTCGAATATTAAAATTTGTCAATTATTTTTGAACGACAAGAATAGAAAAGAAGTTATTGTAGCAAGATATTAAAAACAGTTGAGTGGCCCTTGTGATAGAGGACTGAAAAGATCATGACTTTGTAGCTTGAAA
Organism: Solanum virginianum; assembly: GCA_000787875.1. Classification (NCBI taxonomy): domain Eukaryota; kingdom Viridiplantae; phylum Streptophyta; class Magnoliopsida; order Solanales; family Solanaceae; genus Solanum; species Solanum virginianum. Next base: position 46,758 of record DF357469.1, on the reverse strand, counting down.
ATGATATTTTGTTTATTGTATGTTCATACATTTATGTATGACAATAACAAGACTTGGGAAAAGACTATACAAGGATGAGATTTACGTGGGTGAATAAGACTGAGTATAAAATTATTTTTGTTAATTAACGAGTACATTACTCGCGATATGAAACTTTTCAGAACTGAAATTTTTCCCGTCTAATCAAGATTTGTCTAAACTCAGTTGAACTCTAGCCCATATCGACAAAGCTGACATAGAAGTGGCTCTGATGCCATTTGTAACGACCCAACCTGCTAGTGATATTGTTCACTTTGATCCTAGGCTCGCATGACTTTAAAATGTGTCACTAGTAGGTAAAATTTGTTTACTTATATACTCAATATCTCTCTGTGTTTTGTCGATGTGGGACTGCTTATCGTAAGATAGATTGTTACAATTCGACTCAATACAATTTAAAATAGTGTGTGTCCACTAAATAATCCTTCTGATCATTAAAGGATGTGATAACAATGAACATTGTTGTATTTTTATTAATTTAAATTCTTAACTTTAAACCTTGAATATGAAAAAAAAAATTATAAAAGGTTATTCCTTCGAATAAACTATACACAATATGAATCTAAATTAATTAAATTTTAATATAAATATGAAAAAAAAAAACCATGGAAAGAACACTTAAGGTCCTCATATTTGGAAGGGTAGTTTTTGTCAATAAAGAGCAAATCGAGGTAATCATCAAAAGAGTCCAACAATAAGAACAACTAAAAGTTGCTAAAAAACACAAAACTTAGGGCCCGTTTGGCTGTAAGGAGGTACTCCCTCCCTCCAACGATAATTGTCTACTATTGATTTGATATAGGAAATAAGAGTAATTGATAGTGGTAATTTGATCAAATCATCCTATGAATATAATAAATACAATATCTTGAAAAATAAAATAGAAAAATGACTATAATTAATAATAAAAATAATTAAAAATTAAGTATAAAATTATTTCTTGATTTCATAAAATGGATAAGTATTGTTCGACATCTATTTTTAATATAGTAGACAAGTAAAACTGAGCGGAAAGAGTAAATATTTTTCTTGAATATCTCAAAAACAAGTAGATTTCTTACTTATTTTTAAATATTTGATAAACAATTTTTTTCCCCAAAAACATTAATATGTAATTTAGCAAAATACTATGAAAATGTAAATGGGGCGAGGAGTTGGATTTCAGGGATGGCAGAGCAGGATGGGAGTTGGGAGTTGGGAGTGTTGCGTAGGTGAGGAGAAGAGAATAAACATGTTTTCCTTACTTTCATTAGATTTTTTTTCTCATTTTTAAAAATTTATTTTCCTAAAAAATAATTTTTTTTCTAGATATTTTGATCAATCAAATAAAAAAAAAAAGGAAAATGAACAACTATCCCCCCAGATAATAACCAAAATTTCAGAGACACACTTAAACTTTTACTTGGTCTTATTATCCTCGCTGACCTATTTTTTCGTAATTTAATGCATCTTATTATCTTTAACCATACGCCTAAATTTTTGTGTGTAATACACGCACGGATTCCACATGTCACATAGGCAAAGAAGGGACATTAAATTACATAAAAAAATAAATTCAGAGGGGTAAAGACCAAATTAAAATTTAAATGTGTTGATTATAGTTTAGAAGTACTTGTGCATTTTCCCTAAAAAAATTAAAAATATTTTTGTACCAAACACACCCTTAGTTCCAACTTCTATTACATGCCCAGTAGTTCGCTATTTAAAAGCATTATTATAGGCCCTACCTTTGCTGTCTTGACAATGACGTTGGACAAATATTAACCTCAAAAAACACTATGTAATGTTTATAGTTATTTGCCAAAAATCTTACTTCTACGACTCGATAAGTTATGGAATTATTCAAATAAATAATATTTTTCGTGCAGAATATACTATTTTTACTTATTTAGCTTATTACAATAACAAAAAATTAAACTTAATTTGATTTTATATATGGAGTCTGGAGAGAATGATTTGTAGATCACTTTTATCTCTACTTGTAAAGACGATAAAGAAATTATTTTCAAATAATCTTTGGTTTAAGAAAAATAATTGAAAGAGAAAATTAATTTATTCAGTTATTTAAAAAGAGTCTGTACATGGAGATGGAAATGAAGAAATTATTACACAACTTATCATATTCATAAAAAGATAAATATTTTAATTTAGTTTCATCTAATAATTAAATTCTTTATTATTTTAAAAATGCATATTTAGGTACATTAATTCGTCTTTATTGTATCTCGTAGACACCTGACGTTGATATGACACATAAATTTTGAAGGTGTTCAGATTATCATTTTGTAAGTCAGAGTGTTCAATCATCAAACTAAGTTAAAATATCTATTCATGTATTTTATTTTCTATTGATATATTAGCAAAATGAACTATCACCACCTTACTAAAACACTTGAAACAAAACCAAATTAAGCTATACATTTTAGTCTATAGCATCTTTTTCCTTCATTTCATTTTACTTGACTCGTATGTCAAAAACAAATATTTCATTTTAAATGTCTATTTTATTATCTTTTCCCCTCAAATTACCTTGAACATTAAATAACTATATAAATCAGTAGTAATACTCAAATTCTGAGTTCTAAAGCATCAGTCTGTTAAAACAAAATTCAAAATGTATCAACTTAATATGAGTCAAGTAATATAAAACGTAGCGAATAAAATGAAATAAGTAATCAATTTCACCAAAAGAAAAGGATCCGAAAAGAGTGTACGTACCTTATTATTAATTAATAGAAAGTGAGATATATTGAGCTAAGTTTTCCCTTTGTTATCCTACAAACATCACACCATAGACTCATGATCTTATATACTCCATAAACAAAGAAGCCTCCAAATTTGATTCAATAAGAGAAAAATTTTGAGATTGGACAAAAAGGTATGTGATAAAATTGGAACAACTTTTTACTTGGCAGAAAAGGATAAAAAGAATGTAATTAAATAGAAAAGGAATTAAGAAGAAAAAGAAAGAATGATTGTCATGAAAATCAATTATCCTCCCCCATGCCTATACACCTAGACTTTCACATGGTAACACATTCATTCAATAATTTTTTTAAAAAAAAAAAAAATTGAATCAAATTGAGAAAAAGAAAAGAAGAAGAACAATATTGTTGGAAATCAATTTTCTAGATTTTAAATTCTTGTTTCTAATTAATTTGTTCTATCTCTCTAATATATTACAATTTCTCACTTGCACTGATTTTTTCACTTATGAGTTATGGGCTTAGATACTTTTGGCAGATAGGATTCAAAATGTATGTGGTGGTGAGATTTTAACGTCGATATGTTTGATTGTTCAAAATATTTTTTTAAGAAAAATAATAATTTTTCTAGTAAGACTTAAAAGAAAATAAGTATCAAAAATGGCATTTCAAACTCAATTTCTCCTTATAATATCTTTTGTCTAGATTATAGATAAATAATTTTTGGATAAATAGATAAAAGAAGAATTTAAAAACTATTTTGATACTCAAATTCAGTTGATAATTAACCCACAAGAAAAGATATTCTACTCAATAAGACCACACATTTAGAAGAGTTTGGAATAAGAATTCATAAAGAAATGATGCATTTAATTATTATGACAGCAATTACTATTTTGTTTGAATTTGCTTAACTAAAAGGCTCACGTACTCTTCAACTTTATTCTTTTTTCTTTAGTACTAAGTACACACTAAATGCAAAAAAGGTGAATAAATACGGATGAATTTATGAGATGATCATTTAATTAATAATTATTATTTAAAAAAGTTATGATTTTTAAATTACTATTTAATTTCCTTAAAAAAAAGTAATTTCTCCGTCTCAATTTATGTGATGTAGTTTGATTGACATAAAATTTTAAAAATATGAGAAGATTTTGCGATATTTGGAAACTATCCTTTTAAAAAATATACTTTAGTGGATTTTATGTCAAATAAGTGAGACCTAACATGGGTAAAATATTGATAGTGTCACTAAATATTTGTCAATAAGAAATATATTATTCTTTTTAAGATTAACTAAAAAGAAAAGTGTATCGTATAAACTGAGACAAAAATGAATATTTTTTTTAGATAATATATCACTTGTTAGGATCAAGCATTTATCATTATGTCAAAAACTATAACTGATAGCAAAGACACACCTTTATTTCATAACCAAGTCCACAATGCAAGCATCTTATTCGATTATGACTCCGACCTGACCACCTCAACCCCCTCATAGGCCTTGCCATAGGCAGGATGTTGACATTACCCAACAATCCCCCTCTCAACACCTGCCTCATACAACATGTTACTCGTGGGTATCGAACCCATAACCTTGGCTTTGATACCACTTGTTAGAATCAAGCGCTTACCATTATAACTTTTGGCATAATGGTAAGCGCTTGATATTGAATCACTATCAGAGAATTATAACTCCCTCCATCCTATTTTAGTTCTCAGGATAAAGTTTGGCACTACTCTTGAGAAAAATTGAAAAAAGGATGCAATTCGACTAATATAACCCAATTAAACTGATTGGACCTTTTGAAAATCAGAGTAATAAAGTTTTTCATCTTTCAAAATGACTTAACTACTATAATGGTAGAGTCGAAAAAAATGACTAATTATTTTTTAATTATTTAAATTAATAATTATTTTTAATATATATGATAATTAAAATAAAATGGTGAAAGCAGCTCAGATCAAATATTGTACCATATGAGTAGGGGCATCTGCAGCTTTCTTGTTCTCTATGTATTTTGGAGTTGGAGGTCCCTCTAATAAAGCTTAGGGATACTCACCATATCTTTACTACATGTTACTCTCATGTTTTTATGTCTCAAAATTTGAGAACGAAATAAAAGATTAGACCTTTTCTTTTTTTTTTTGGGGTCATGTGTTTTTACTTTAAGATGTAGTTTGGTGGGAGAACAAGTTATTTAATTTTGAAGTTATAACAGAATGATTAATCAAAATAATATAATTAAAGATATTATTTAGTAAATAGTTTTTAAATTATTGATGGATATCTAGTTTATTGGAATAAAAATGAATGATATAATAATATGTGTTTGATTTAACCTTGTTATTATAAAAATGTTGAGATAAAGCTTCATAGAAGGGCAAATATGTCATTTTATTATTTTTATGATACTTCAACTAAGATAATGAAAAATTATTTCACCCCTTAGTTCTTTTAAGTTAGAACTTTAGGCGGTTCTCATGATTCAAATAAAGATTTCTCTGGTACCCTATGTCAATAAAAGTAAAAGAAAGAAAATAAGGGCGAAAGAAAGATACCAAAGTAATGTAACTTTGTTATTATAAAAATGTTGAGATAAAGCTTTATAGAAGGGCAAATATGTCATTTTATTATTTTTATCTCAAGATTGTTATCTAACATAAAAGTCTACTATCTTGGAATTGCTAATTCTAACCAAATGACCCTTAGGAGTTGTTTGGTGTGAGGTATATGTTATAATAATCTTGAAATAAAATGTAGAATTTTTTATCCCATATTTGATTACGTTGGAGGTATAAGGTAATCTTTCGACTATCTATCCCACCATTTTTGCCTGGGATAAGTTATCTCATATATATGGTAGCCGGAAACTTATTCCGTACTAACTTATCTCGGGATTAATTATCCTAGGATACATATTGCCAACCAAACAATCCCGACAGTTTGACTTATACATATGATATAGGGGTAAATAAAATCAAACTGCAAATCACATCAAACTGATAAATCGAGTTAAATAAAAGAGTCGAGATTCGGTTTGGCATTTCTAAAAAATTTGACCAAAGTAATTTGGTTTGGTATTAACACACACACACATATAAAATTTATTTTAATCATATATAAATAGTATAATTTTTTGCCAAAGAGGGTTCGAATGAATCCACTGGCTCCGCCAGTGGTGCTGATTATGTGTCGACTATTTCATATGAATACAACTAAAACTCATTGTAGGTAATATATTTCTCATATGCTTTGTGGGGACTACTATGGCGGATAAATTTCCTAACTATAAGGTAGTGCCGTCCCTATATATATCAAAAATATATATTTTATAGATAAAAAAATATTATTATAATATATTTTATACGTTTTTCTTTTAACTTTGCCATAATTTTTATTTTTAACATCAAATTGAGTTTATCATTTAAAAGCCCATGTTCATATATGTGATTAAGATAAATCCATTCCAAATCAGACTAATTTACACACGAAATTCCTGATATTGATGTTTTGTTCACTTCTATTAAGTGGTGCATGTGTATGGTAGGGCTTCCCATAAACATCAAAGATCGGTGATGTTATCATGATAGTATGGGACTCGATGATTAAAAGACTTATCGACTAATATAATTGCAAATTCATTAGAAAAAAACTTAGGTATTGGCCTCCTTACTTCAATGACTATTTAAAGATATGATTTTCTCGTTTATATTATCAGATGGAGCTTTCAATGACAAAAAATTGACTTGGAAACTCGAACCAAATTGGTGGCAAATAGAAGTTTACCAACTTGCTCTCATTGTTGTCTTTATGCCAAGCGATAAGAATAGTATAAGTTTAATTATACATTATCATTTTATAAAGGTACGAATGTTTGACTATTTATTTATGATGGTTTGATAATCACTTCATCAATATCTATCAATTATTTTTGTAGTTTTGTGAAATATGTCATTATCATTGATTATTAAAGAGTTAAATAAATCTTTAGATAATTAATTTTGACTGTCTTACCACTACTTAAAGATGATTCACATCGAACCATAAAGAAATTTTGAGAAACACGAAAAATTCAAGAACCCCACCCCCACTCAAAAAAAGTTGAAAAATCTGACTATTAATGATTTGATTTTGTTTATAAATATAAAATTAGACATTTTGATTTAATTAGATATTTGAAAAATCCTAACCAACTCGGAATATATACACCTCTATAATATACTTTTTTTAATAATAAAATTAAATCTGATCGAAATACAGTCAAACAGATAAACTTTTCAACCAAACATCTATAGCATTCTGAATATTTAAAGAGTGGATCATCATTCACATGTCAAGTTCAAAATGAATATAAACCTCAATCAGAAAGATCAACCTGCCTATGAGTTGAGGCCATTTGCGGTGTAGAATGAATAAATTAGCAATCAACAAAATTTTGAAAAACCAACTAAATGGAATTGTTAAATCAATTAAAAGATAATTTCAAGTAAGCATTCATTAATAATGCATAGAATTAGTAAGAAATTAAAATATTATTCTATATATGTATACAATATATTTTTTACTGATTATTTATCCCTAATAAATAATTCTTCCCCTAAACCATTAGTCTTGTATTTGCGAGATTCAAAAATTGTATACGTACATAAAAAAATTAAAATATTACTCTACATATACAATATATTTTTTAATGAGAAAATTCAGATGAACACCTCCCACCCTTATATCCACCACTTGCTACTTATCCTCAAGTTAGCTACTTCCACTTGAGTTTTCTTTCACATGGTATTTTGATTGCTTGCTTCTTTTGTTTCTATACCTAATTATAATGAAATGCCCATAAAATAGTGTGGACAATATTAGCCAAGAGATTGGAGTGTTGGGCCTTAGGGGCATGTGGTGATTAGATAAGTCATGTTTCAATGTTGGCATTAGAAGAAGGAAAAACTACTCAACAAAGCATACCTATGCTATATATTTATCTTTTCTTAGAGTTTTTGTTTGTGGTGTTTATTTGGATTTTTGAGTAGTCAATTTACACTACTATAGTCCACCAATAAGTCCTAATCCTATCTAAGATATTGTAAGCAGACAAATTATTAAGAGAGAGGAAATATTTCCATCCATTAGTGGATAGGATCATTTTGTCTAAATTCAATTATTTTGAAATAATGTATGAAATTAATTATTTCAATTGAAAAAGAAAACCATAACAAGAATATAAAATTAATTACATCACTACCTCATTCTTACATACATTTTCATCTTACTCAAAGGATGAGTCTGATTAATATGGTAAAGGGCGTGTCCCCCGAATGGGTCCTTTGCAGTTGGCAAAAATTTTTTTTGGTACAGAGTGTTTTCCTCGAGAGGGCCCTTTGCAGTCGACAATTATTGTAAGTTCTTAGATTAAATAGAAGAATCAATTGTGCATTTCTTTGGATTGATTCATTCGTTAGTGTCCATTTGTTATTTAACCTATGACTGATTTAAGGATATATCACAAACAATTACTTTCATTTAATTAAAAGGTCCTACTCGAGTGCAGTCATTCAAGGGTAAGGTACTTATTATTATAAGTGGATGAGTAGATATTGGCTTTATTTATTTAGAATGACACAAATTCGAATTAATTGGACTCTAATATGAGTACAATATATATATATATAGACACACACATCTAAGCTCGTTGTTTTAAGAAAATAATATGACAGAAGAAGATGTCACTCATTGAATTAAAGATCAAATTATTGAAATGTACATATAGACACACACATCTAAGCTCGTTGTTTTAAGAGAATAATATGACAGAAGAAGATGTCACTCATTGAATTAAAGATCAGATTATTGAAATGTACTATGTGTCATGTGATAGAAGGATTTTTACTAACATCAAAGGGTAAATTTTGGAGAATACTTAGAGCATCAACATTATTATGGTAGTGATTATTGGATCATTAAAGTCTAATATATCCCCAAAATCAGTATCACAAAGATGTAAACGCTAAGATGAATGTGTCATTTATACGAGATTAGATAAAATTACAAATGAGTATGTTTGCCATAAAGTACAAGAGTATTGAGGGGGTGGGGGTGGGGGTGGGTGGAGAGTAAAGGTGAAAAAAAATGAGAAAGAATTGGAGACTCTATATGCTCTCACAATTAATACTCCATCTGGTTTCTCAACATGGTAAGAACAATAAGCAAAGATATAAGTATTTTATGTGAAAATCTTTTTGCCTAAGGGAAGAAAAAAGCACGATTAGTTTTACAGTATTTTAACTCGACTTCATTATTATCAAGAAGTAACAATAATTATAAACTCTTGTAATTTTAGGATTAAACTCTCACTGCTTTCACCTTTGCTATGATAATTCAGAAACTCGATCTTTTAAGCAATAACTTTGTTGCCCACTAAACTAATCACCTTCGATCAATCTAGACCTCAATACTCGACATAGCTTACTCTAGCTATGCTTCACAGAGCAACAAGATTGAAATGATGAGCACCCAGTTTCTTTATAGATCAGAATTGAATTTACAAAATAAGATCAGAAAAATATAACTAGAACAACTTAAAACTAAGATAACATGTTTGAGATTCATCACTGTTTCTTGATTGATATTTCTGGAGAGTAATTTTTGCTTCTTTAACTGTGAAAGAGATGAATGACAAAAATATGATTATGTCAATGTTGATTAGACATAATATATGATAGCCACGTCTTTCTTAGAGCAATTCTATTGATCAAGATGTCTGTCACATTGACACCTCTTGAGCATTCATAAAAGTGATTACTAACAGTGGACTTTTTTCACCGATCACTTTCAATTACACAAAAATAATTTTAATATAAAATTAAACCTCATATCAGATCCTAATTTATCAAATTAGTAAAACTGCAATCTAACAGACCCTCATATCCTGCAATACCATAAATCATAAAGCAAAGAAAAGTATATAGTAGCAATACATTAGACATATCTTGCTGATATATTGTCCTAATCACCGATTAAGAACAATATAAATAGCGATTAAAATGGTTCTTCATAATATCTTTTGTTAATCTTTAGGATAAAAAATAACCTTATATTTATTTTTCGACTCAAATCTACTGCAAGTATTAAAAATGGTTCATAATGCCTTGTGTTAACCTTTGAGATTAAAAAATAAATAATTTGACATTTGCTTTCCGACTATCTAACAACGAGATTAACGGACCATCCATGAAAAAATATTTCCAAAAATATGAAAAAAATGAACTTAACGTAAATTATTAAACTATTGACAGCCTAAAAAATGCTCATTTATTTGACTAACTGAACTTAATTACACCCTGTCATATGACATAACAAGTAGTCTCAAACTCTTATAGAAGGATGAATATCTTAATAAAAAGTCGATAGAAGTGTTAAAAACATCCCTAAATTTATTGAGAATATATGAATGTATTTTACTTATGTTGCAAGATCGAGTGTGGATTAAATTTAATTAGTTAAGTAAAGAAGTGTTTTTAAGACTACCAATAATTCGAGGACGAAACTAATAAGTTTAGAAATATTTTCAATATTTTTCTCTAATATTAATTAAATTCATCCATTTAATAGAAATAACCCCTACCCCACCCCCAACCCGACCCATATAACCCCCAACCCATCTAGGGAAGGATTAGTCTAGGGAATAATATATACTCTATTTATACTTTAATATATGTTCAAATAAGTCACGTAACAATCAACAATTATAATTATAATTATTTAATAATATTTGCACATCACGTAGATTCCTCTAACAAACTTGAAAAAAATTGATCCTAATATCTCTCTCACTCACAGATTTTCTTCTCCATCATAAAAATTGTAAACAAACTCAACCATTTTAATTAATTTCTTCATAATAATAATGATAATAATGAATGCTTCTCAACGTTCTCACCGGAATTTCATTAGTTGGTTCTTCATTTTGTTACTAATCATTTATCTAATTTACTCCTCAAATTTCATTTTCAACAATAATAATGATGATTGTTCTTCCAACATTTCCATCAATGAAGATGATCATCTCTCCACGAATAACGCGTCCACGATCACTCTTCAAGAAGAGGAAGAAGAAGAAGAAGAAGAAAGAAAGAAGGAATATAATTATGTTATGAAAAAAGATGAAACTGAACTCAAACATATTGTGTTTGGAGTAGCTGCATCATCAAATTTGTGGGATAAAAGGAAACAGTATATAAAGTTATGGTGGAGACCAGGAGAGACAAGAGGGGTTGTTTGGTTAGATGAAAATGTCAAAACTAACAAAAATGAACCCCTCCCTGATATTAGGATTTCAGGTGATCACACTTTTTGTTTTAGTCTTTCAGAAGCAGCATTTCTATGTCTATGAGATAGTAGTATGGTTTTATGTCTATGAGATAGTAGTAAGGTTTGCGTACATTTTACCTCCCCAGACCTCACTTATGGGACTTCACTGGGTATGTTTATCAATGGATGATTCTTTCTTTTTTCAGGTGACACCTCGCAAATTCATTACACGAATCGACAAGGGACAAGATCAGCTCTGAGGATTTCTAGGGTTGTTTCGGAGACATTAAGGTTAGGTTTGAAAGACGTGAGATGGTTCGTGATGGGAGATGATGACACAGTATTTTTTGTGGAAAATGTAGTTAGGGTTTTATCAAAGTATGATCATAACCAATATTACTACATTGGTAGCTCATCAGAAAGTCATGTACAAAATATATTTTTTTCATATGCTATGGCTTATGGTGGTGGTGGATTTGCAATTAGTTATCCATTGGCAAAAGAGTTAGAAAAAATGCAAGATCGTTGTATACAAAGATATCCTGGATTATATGGAAGTGATGATAGAATTCAAGCTTGTATGGCTGAGCTTGGTGTACCGCTTACAAAAGAACGCGGATTTCATCAGGTAAAATTTTTATCTATACTGACAATATAAAGAATTTTTATATTATCGATCGATGTAATTAGTTTACATATCATGTATAGTAGGTTATCTGTCTTATCTTGAGGTTATTAATTTTATAAATTATGAATGATTATGTGTATTATCGTTTAGGTGATTTAGATCCACCAAAATATTGCATATTTTGAGAATCTAACATGGTACATTACATAGATTATAAGTTCTCTAATGCATTAGCTGAAATTGATGATTTTTTTTTCTTTTTTTGTTTGTGGTACTATGCTATATATGGGAACATATGGATGATAAGTCATGCTATTTTGCTCCATCTTAGAAAAAGTCATCAGATGTGTGTCGAATTCTTCTTATCAATACGGTTTCAACAATATTTTTGAAAAATCTTAACTACAGTACTCTAAAACATCGACTGAAATTGATGATTTTTTTTTTTTGTTGTTTTTTGTTTGTGGTAGTATAGTATGATGTATATGGGAACTTATTAGGCCTATTGGGAGCACATCCAGTAACACCACTAGTGTCACTTCATCATCTTGATGTAGTAGACCCAATATTCCCAGGAATTTCGCGGGTTGACTCTCTCCAACGCCTATTTGAATCAGCAAAACTGGACTCTGCTAGTCTAATGCAACAGTCAATTTGCTATGACAAAGACAGATACTGGTCTATTTCAGTGTCATGGGGCTATGTTGTTCAGATAATTAGAGGAAATATTTCACCTAGAGAACTTGAAATCCCTACAAGGACATTTCTCAATTGGTACAAAAGGGCAGATTACACTGCTTATGCATTCAACACTAGACCTGTTACAAGACATCCTTGCCAGAAACCTTTTGTGTATTACATGAACACCGCGAAATTTGATCAATCGAGGAATCAGATTATTGGGATTTATTACAGACATAGAGAACCTTCACCTTATTGCAGATGGAAAATGGAGTCACCTGAGAATATCAACAACATTATTTTGTTGAAAAGACCAGATAGCAACAGATGGCAAAGGGTACAGTGTTCACACACACACATATATATAATAGTCTCATATTTTTTACAGTTCCTTTCTCTAATTTGATCCCTTTTTTTCTGGTGCAGTCTCCAAGGAGGGATTGTTGTGGTGTTTTACCATCAAACAATAACTCAAAGTCAAATTTGTACATGTGGGTAGGCAGTTGCAGAGAGGGTGAAATCAGTGAATTGTAGCTGTTAGGGAGAGAGGCTTTACTCCATTTTTCTAGTTTATGTTCAGTTCTGTTTTTAGACCATAGAAACTGTCCAAACAGTGAGTATAAAGTGAATTTGCAACACCTGAAGAACTGAATCATCAATATTTTCCCTATGTAAACATCACACTAGACGAGGATTTCCTGGAAGCAGCCTCTCCATCTCTATGAGGTAGTGGTAAGGTCTACGTATATTTTACCCTCCCCAAACCCCACTTGTGGAATCACACTTGGTATGTTGTTGCTGTTTTTGTAAACATCACACCAATTTGACCATTGTAGTTTTCTGTACAAGTAAAATCTGTTACCAAATCACATGACAGGCTATAGCTTATCTAGGCTATTTTGCCTTGAAATCCCATCTTATTCTTGTGTGTAAGTAAAGACTAGCAAGGCATTCTCTTGCATCAATTCCTCTCTCTCACAATGAAAGCTAAGAGGTTGCTCGTTCTATACGATAACACAAGTTCCGGTTAGCAACTGTTGCATCTCAACTGAATGCATAGAAGAAACTCTTCCAACATAATCTTCCCTAGTTTTTGCTTTTCGGCTTTACTTTTAACGGAATGTCAGTAACATCAGAACTTAAATGAATTCACAGTGCAAGTTTAATAGCTTGAGTTTCTTATAAAAGTGTTGCTTATGGTAACAAAAGGTTCTAACGGAAATCCAAAGAGAGCATTTTTATTGCAACTACCTATCACAATACACACACCAAGAAAATGATAGGTAGACTGGAAGTGTTACAACTCTCACCAATGAATTACTCTTGAATCAAATTACAACAAACAGTGAAAATGTTCAGTACAGTAATGAATAGACGTTGAAATGTCTTCGAAGCAACATTTAAAAATGCATGAATCTCATTGCGACGTGTAAGCTAAAACGACTGGAGACATTAGCCTCTGCAGAGTCATCTGGTAAACATTGATGTCAAGGATAAGAATATGGAAGTTGAGAGATTTATAATTTCAAGGCATACAACTAAACAAGTTCAAAGGGCTCAAGAAAACATTCTCATTTATGTTAGACAAGAGTTTGTCAACAAAGTGAACTATTTCCCTAGAACACTGAGAAACATATCCAGATCAGAAGCTTATGAATCATGGACTAGAAAAAACCAATTCATTTTCCAGAAATAGTAAGAAAACATTAGATGAAGTATAAATGTAAATCACACACAGCAACCTGAGTTCAACAGGCAAGTATGACTCCTAGCAGCTTGAACGCATAATTTATAGTATGGATTCGAATATTGCTTACTGATAGCAAAACTTCTGTGCCTAATCACAAAACGGAGTGAGATCAATTTTGAACTGCTGCTTCCCCTTGCTAACTCTCTGTAAGAAATGTGATATTAGGAAAGACAAGAAGAACTGCAAAGTGCTTGGAAGAAAGGAGCACAGAGATATACAAAGAATGCTAAAAGCATAAGCTAAATGACAACATATACCATAAAGTAGTTTGATTTCTTTGTTCCTTGCATTTACCAACATCTATTTATTGTTTTGATGCAGTGATTTGTTTTACTCATGTTTTCATTAAGAGGAGCCTTGGACAATGGTAAACTTGTCTCCACATGACTTGTAGGTCACGAGTTCAATCCTTGGAATCAACCAATGATGCTCACGTCAAGGTAGGTTGTACATTACACGTGCTTGGTTTGCAGTCCATTTCTGACCCTGTAGAATGCGGAATGCTTCGCATACCAAGCTGTTATATTTTTTTCCTTTCTAGGGTTTTAATAACAATTTATATATCACTTTGACAAATATTTTATTTTCTGGCGCTACTTTCTCAAAGAAAAAACCCGTGGCGAGACAAGGGGCATGCATATATGCATTGATATCTGCATTAAAATTCCATTTAAGTGAGACAAGTGTCCAACTTAAACTTCACCTATTTATTTGGAGTAAACGCACATCAAATGAGCATTCAACCCACTGAAAAGTAGCAAGATGCCCCAAATTTATATTCTAGGAAATACCCTTGTGGGACAGGAAACTTCATCTCCATACAACCCTGTTCAACTCTGGTATAGACTATGACATCCACACCGACATCATTATAGGGTCGACAGGCAACAAAAGATGCTAAAATTGGCTCCTACAGACTAACTTATTAATCAGATTAGAGGAATTAGGGAAACAAAAAACATAAACGAAATAAAGAAAAATTAGCAAAGATTTCAGATAAATGACATAAAAAATAATTAAATAACAAAAGAAAAATAGAAGAGGAAGACTAGGAGATACAAAGTTTCTATTACGTACTCTTTGATACATTTCTCCTATCTTCTATTTACCTACTCTTTAATACATTTCTCCTACCTTTTTCCTCCTATGTAATATACTTCTAGCACCAAATGTGCCTGCTATAGCTCAACACGGCCTACTCAAATGTCCAGTGTTGTGGATATACCGTAGAACCTTAACAGTCTCTGTATATCTTCTACAAGTGTTGGCACTTTTCATTCATTTATGCAACAAAGTGTGTCAAAAATATGCAATTCGTGCTAAACAGAAGTTGACTTACACCGAGGGCAACAAGTTCTTCTAGTAGTTCCGCCAGATGACGCAGAGGCTAAGTCAATAGAAAGATGAAAGCATTGATCAGATTAATAGTTAAAATTAGAATGCCACAGTTTCATTAAGCAAAAAAAAAGATGCCTCAAAAGTCTCAACAAATAATATAGTTTGTGTTCAACTTACCCACTGTGTTGGACCATCAACTGGAGCACTCAGGGGATTATTGTGCACCTAATGCAAAATATCACTGATTCGGTCAAGCAGAAATTTTTTTGAGAATGAGTTGAGTAGAAGATTAAAGCAATGGTTTGACAAAACAAATATCCTAAAAGTTCATGAATCTCAAGAATGACTTGGAAGTTTTTCTTTGAACAAATGCACCAGCAAAAGTAATATCACTGCATTTTGAGTCCAACTCTCCAGATCCTTTTCACTCTCCACTTAAAAAACAAGAAGTGAACATCTTTGTCTTCTTTAACAAGAAGTGCATATAGAAAGAAGATTACAACTTTACATATACCAGGTGCTCTTTTATACCTCCATAAATATTCCATCAACTCCCACAGCAACAGCTGTCCTGGCAATACAAGGAATTAATTCACGAAGACCGCCACTAGCAACACCACCACCTTCCAGCTGTACAAGAATGCAAAGCTTCAATTCATTAGCACAGAAAAAACAAACTTTAACACTAGTTCCTAAGAAATGGTCTGGATTATGCAATTGAATTCGTGATCTTAGAACGTTGAATTGGCTACCAGATAATAGCTAAAATAAATTATTAACAGTTGATTCTGAAGCTTGAAAGATTCAAACAGCACAAAGTCAGGACAATGTCATAAAATAAAGAGAAGATAGGCAATTAAGGGTTGATTCTGTACCCAGACATGTCTAACATGATATGAAATAAGGAATTTTCTGCTAATGAAAACCTAAAGCTTCAAACTAATTTAATTCCATGAGTCATAGTCATGGACTCAGAGTGAAGGCTCATGTTGGCCATAAACTAAGGGTATCCAGTACTGATCTGCTATGATAAACTAGAATAGTTTGTCCTTTTCTTTCCCTTTAATCAGTTGCATACGTATCAAAGATTCCTCTAAAGATTTTCAATACTCTCTACGGAAAGGTAAAAGACCACTGCACCTTTTTGCCTGCAGGCTGTTGTAATGAATGAGTTATATCAGCAACCTGAGAAACAAGAATGTAAGTAAAAAAAGTACGTCCAAAAACAAATATCTATGTATACATAGGAAGAATAAGTGGATTCCTCCAGTTATTTTATCTGGGAATATAATACTAGATCACAGTCACAAGTAAGATTCTTACAACAGGGCAATTTGCCTCCCTCATCCACTCAAAGTTCCGAGGATCTACAATCAAGTCATCTGCAGAGTCAGATAATGTATGTTAGATTTAAATAAATACCTGCGGTAAGCCCCCCTAATTACTGAGTTTGGGAACAACTATGTTTTGTGAAGGTCCTACAGGTAGAGTAATATCCACCCCCATCCACCTACACGTCTTGTTATATTAGGAGTTAGTCCACTTGACGTAAAACAAATAATGGATTTGCTTTCTGTCCACCCTGGGCCCCCACCCCATAATCATTTTGAATCTGACCTTTCATGCAGCTTTAATGAACACCATGTTCATTTCTCCTATGCTTTCTATGTTTAACATTAACCATTAGAAGATAAGTGCAGAAAATTATTCATAATGTACTTGTAAATCTTCAAGACCTTCCTTTTCCAGCTTATGAAAAAACTGAAAATAACTTCTCAGAGACTTACATCCATCCAACTAGAAAAAGTTAATAAGAAGAAACAAACTGAAGAAAACTTACTATAGCCAAACATTGTTCCTCTCTCACACACCATGACATTTTGATTTCCAGCCAATCTCACTTTTTCAGCAGAATTTACCATCACCTGAGAACATTGTAGCATAAATAGAAAACGGACAGACAATAAACCCATGAGTGCATCCAGTAGTGGGTAGTTTATCACGGTTTTGACAATGGCAAGTGAAAGGAGGCTAAAAAGAAACTGAAAAGAGGAACTTTACTTACTAATTGATCCGATTAAAAAAAAAAAAAGAAAAGAAGGAACATTACTTACTGAAGAAGCACAAAATTGGCCCTTCTTAATGTTAATAACTCTTCCAGTCTTGGCAGCTGCAACAAGTAGGTCGGTCTGTCATTAAAAACCAAAAAGTAGATAAATATGGCTTCTTCCAGAGAAATGTATTTAAAATTTGGGCAGCAAAAGTTACAATATCTTTCTGAAAATGAAGATTATAACCTGCCTACATAAGAAAGCAGGAATTTGAATTATATCTGCAACCCGGCCAACTGCTTCACACTGAAAAAACATTGTTAGATGCAGTTCATATTGGAAGGAAAACTACTTCTGGACCACCAATATTCAATGATGAAGTGATATACAAAATGGATAAATGAACTGAAAATATCACATTACAGGGATACCTGAACCAAATTGTTTGCATCATATTTTTCTGACAAATAAAGAGTGTGTACAACCAACAACACACTTAAGTTTTTGAAATCTTCTCCTCCGTTTATTTAAGAAAAGGGGGAAATAATTAGAGCTAAAACTTCCAACCATAGAACACAACATCCATGACATTCTTGGAAGAGTTGGATAGGAATATGATACAAAAAAAAGTATTTTGTGGAATGTAAAAAACTCAGGTTGGTCAATGAACTTCAATGGGTTAAGAATGGATGAAAAGAAAAAATAATGCACAAATAAGTGAATATTGCATTAGATCATCACATTTTCTGATCAAACAAAATATCAGAACAGAAATTTTACTTATAAATGGCAGAGTTGAACTAAAATAGGCGAACAAATTTTACCTGAATAGATTCATGAATGTCAGTAACAATGGGTAAGTCATATATCGTTTTCACTTTTTCAAGGATCTGCAACAAAGGGGGGAAAGTAACAGGTCATATGCTGGAAGTGTATGTAACAGTGGAGATCATACATGAGATGGAATATAACATATTAAACCAAGCTGCAAAATTGTATCACAAGAAAAGAAAAAATGAGAGACCTTCATTCACAAAATACATCTTTCAAAAACTGTTATAGGAGTTAAAAACAACCAACAAGAAACCAAAATATAGTGATATCCTTCCAGAAATCCAGTAAAGTAATGGCACTTTTATACCTTCAAGCCTTCAGCCAAGCCAGGACCACGGAATGATTTAGACGAGGTTCGATTAGCCTTGTCAAAGCTCGACTTGAACACAAACTTCAACCCAAGTCTATAGAAGAAAATTCAGAACTCAATCAGTAAGCGCCCGTTTGACCGTGGATGTTTTCAGCAAAACTGTTTGGACATAGAATTGTCACGATTTTCCGGAATCAAAAAATTCAAAAAAGCTATTTTCACAACTTTAACTCTAAATAACTCAAACACATTAAAAAAAAACACCTCTAATTTGTATGCATGTCCAAACACAGCTGAATTTCCAAATAACATTTTTAACTTGAAAACAAATACTTTACTTCTTCTTTTCCAACTATCACGATTCTTATGTCCAAGCGCAACTAAATTTATAATGAAAAAGAACAATAATGGGCCTCAAATTGGAGCATGTGATCAAATACCATTCATTCGAGCTAAATTGGTGAAATACATAAAATTGCAAAATCCACTAGTTAAAATAAATGAATACGTTCCAAATCACATGTGAGACTCTAAGAGAGATGAGAAAGTTACTTAGAAGTGATATCCTTCAAGTGTTTAGCCATGTAAAGAATGTGATCCTCGGATTCAATCACATTTGGACCTGCTAGTAAGAAAAATGGCTCTGCTGCCTGATTTTTTTGGATTTCGGACAGTAATCAAGCAGTTAGTCGTTAAACAAGATATGAAAATGAACAATTTTTGAGAAAATAACATCGAAATTTCGATACCTTAAGCTGGTTGAAGAGCAGTGTTGATGAATCCATTTGTTCGCCGGAGTAATTTTCCGAAAGCAAGAAAATAGTTCGCCGGAGTAATTTTCCGAAAGCAAAAGTTCAGATCTAGCTAGCTTGCAGGGAATTTGGGCTTGTGAGTTCAGTCCTAACAAAATATGGAACGGGCCCATAATGTTTCCTTTTCTTCTCTTTACTCTCTCCGTCTGTCACTATTCTTTTTTTATTGTGATTAGAATGATATTGTGATTATTTATTTTATCAAAATATCTTAAAATATTATTTTATCTTCATCACATAAAACTGCAAAAAATAAATTTAATTATGAAATATTTATTAAAAATGAATTCAATCTAAATTATTTATCGGCTTATTCTTCTTTCTCTTTTTTTAATTTTGTGTCTGTGATGCTTCATCGACACATGATATCATATTTGTGTCATACAAGACTAAGTTTAATCATTTATGATACTCCGTTGGAATATTGATATCTTATAGGATGAGACTCCTTTTTAAGAAATAAATAAGAAATTATTAAAGTCGTAATTTTATTTATTAAAATCATAATCTTATTTATTAAACTCTAAATTATGGTGGTATCTATATATACTCTAATTGTATTAAAGTTTCTTCCTTTTGGATACCATCAAAGAGCGTATATATATATATATATATATATATATATACACACACACACACACTTTGATGGTGTCGAATTATTTCACTAATATGCAATCTCTTCTTTCGTGATGCCATCAAAATATATATATATATATATATATATATATATATATACGCGACGCGAGAATAATTAAAAACATTGGTATAAAAGTATAGGAGCAACTGCTTATAAATTGTTGTTAAGTCACAAGTGTTATTTTTCCTTTATTCTATTGAGTTATTTAGTCTTCGAGAACAAATATTATTCTTTAGTTTTAATTTTTTACCTAACATGTTAAAAATTATAAGATCAAAAGATATTTTAATAAATTCGTACTTCTATATAATTGTTGATTTATCATTTCAACAAATTATTTGTTTATTAGAGAGAAATTATTTTATGGTTGTTTCTTATTAGTGAATCATATTTATCGTCAGTTGATTTTATAATGTTTATTCGGTTGTTAAATATTTAAATTTTGTTGTGCAATATTATTAAATTTATCGACTATCATTAAGTTTCATTTTATGTAACTATCAATTTGGTATTATGACGTTGTTACTTTTTTTTTATGCATACTTTATTATTTATCCCACATTTTTATAATAACTCTATTCTAAAAAAAAATTCCTATAGAATTATAGTTCAAATTAATAATGTGTGACAATTGACATTATGTAGCAACATGAAATAACAATTTAGTTCATCAAAATAATAATACAGGACAAAACAATTGAATATAATATAATAGTATATATTATGAAATAATATGCAAGGATGCTTACTATAATGTAGCCTTAACTTTCAAAAGTTATATAAATTTCTTAGATATCGTTCTCATAAGCTACATGATTTAAGATGGTAAAACTCCACATACGTCAATGTGTCTTTCCAGATTAGTAAACTACTGTACATCCTCCTCTTCCATAAGTACAATTATCATTACTATTAACTTTGTGATACAAACCAAATGCACATAATTTTCGAACTTAATCACATAATTAACTTGTGTAATTAAGCAAAGAGAACAGGATAAAGCTAAATTTCCAATCTTGCAAAACTTTCTCATTTCTTCATGAAATTTGAGTTTCTCAGTACATTGATCTTTATCATTGCAGCAAAAAGATACTAGCACACAAAAAAACCAACGTCTCAATAGCAAATGGAATATTTGAATCAGAACCATCAATAAAACCTCTTCCTCTGAGCATTGATCTCGGCTTTAATGGTGTCTTAGGAGCATCAGCATCAGCCATTGGTGGAGATTGAACAGGAGGATCAGCACCATAAACAGGGTATTCAAGAATTTTATCGACCCCATGAACTGTGAATGCAGGATTTGCGTATAGATCTGGGTGGGTGATTTGAGACCCATCAATGGTGAAATTGGATAAAGAATTGTTGGTGACGACGATGGATTTTGAAGGCAAGAGAGTTGGGATTCGAGTGTTGGGTTTGAGCTGTATGAGATCGGAGAAAGGGAGGCGTTGTGGGATTATGTGATAAGCGATTAATGATGTTAGAGATGATTGAACAACAAGTGTTTGATGATTTGACATGTCGTCGTTTCTGGGGATGAAGAAGGTTGCGGTTAGTGGGAGAGATGATGGATCTGCTGAGGATAACAAATTAGCCCACCCCATGAAATCCCCTGCTCCGATTAATGCCTCTAAGATGTTGTTCAGCTGCTGTTCCTGGATTTGGCGCTGCGACAGTGACGGTGGTGGTGATATTGCCGTGATTGAGAGCGGCGGCGTTGGTGGTAGTAGAGATGTCGGCGGCGGTGTTGGAGAAAATGACGCCAAAGAGACAAATGCAGTACCGTTCGCCTGTTGATTCGGAGGCATTGTTGGAGAAACTGACGGTGGATGAGCTGATGTCATAAAGACGAGATGAAATGGACTTTGCTTCAGAGATTCAGTTTCTCCATTATTGACCTTCGATTTAGTATTTCTTGGTGGAATTTCGTACTCTGTTTCCTTCGGTAATGACTTCAGAAACTCCAGATCAAAATGGGTTTCATTCAGATAGAGATCAAAGTTGGCTGAGGCACTGATTCTTCCATCTTTTATCACCATTTTCACTATAAAAAAGCATTCAAATCAAAGCTTCTGACTATGGCGATGCAAGAAAACACAATTCAAATATGCATGGAGGAGTATGCTTACCAATAATGCTGGAGTAAATCGCAAGGCAGACGACCAAGACAACAACAACGGTGGGAATAACATCATACAGCCATAGAACTTTGCGCCTGTGATTATCATGAGGCTCAAAAATGATTAATCTGCCATCCATTTCTTGGGAAACCATTTCTCGAGGAGCCATTTTGTGAAGAAGAAGCAAATCTTAGCGGTTTGTTATATATACATGTAAATAAACTTCAGTTAGTTGAAAAAGGCGGGAGAACTTGTTTTCACGTACCAAGTTTTTTGTTAAATCAGTTATACCAATTGCTTAGCATAATGTAACCAATTATATGGACTTTTTAAATATACTAGTATCTAAACACGTACTTTGCACGTGTATCCCATGTTAATTAATGCATATTTTGTAAAATTATAAAAATACTAAAGTTGGTACATGAAAAGTTATGCAAATTTTCATTTGAAAACATTCAAGCTCAGATATGATTGTAAATACAAAATTGTCATAATATTTTTACCGTATGAATTTAGCAGAAAGCAGTCATTATTTAAGCAAAGGTATATAATTGTCTAGAAAGGGGAAAATAATATACATCAAGCACTATAAAAAATAGAAAGTGAAATTTGAATAAACATTATAAGATTAGAAAACATTTAGCGTACCTTTTTCAATTTTGTATTGGCCTTTTACATTTTAAAAATTATTATACATGGTTTGGAAGAAAAGATGACTTTTTTAATAGTGACAACATAGGATATGAAGGAGCTATATATTGAGTAGAATGTGGAGGGGTGTAAATAATAATATCATATAAAATATAATAATAATTACTATTTAATATTTAAAAATTAATTATTAAAATATTTAATTTAATGTAGGGGTAAAATGATAATCCAACTTTTAACTTTGTTGCTTTAACTTAGCTTACTATTATGGCAGAAAATGTATTTATTTAATGTATATTTATATTTATATATAAAAAGATTATAAAAAATATTAATAAGTTAAGGGTAAACCTTTTGGTAATTCAACTTATAAATAATAGATAAATAATGATGATATAATGGTAATTATTGGTATTTATGATGGAATGTTTTTGTTTATTGACATAAATGAATTTAATTTTTAGATTTTATTAAGGAATTTTTTAAAAAAATATTCTTAATGGCATTATAGTAATAACTTAACTTTGTAAGGGTATTTTGTTATTTCAACTTTCAACTTTTTTATTCCCACTTTTAGTTATATATGATGATATATAGGTGATTGTGAGTCGATTGTTGAATCTTCAAAAAATATTTATTTGTTCATTATATTTTATCAAATTAAGAGACTTATATGACATCATTTGATCAGGTAAGAAATTTAAGAAATAAAGGAAGACTTGCTTAATTACACTTATTGAAGTCAAGTCACTTAAGTATTAATTTTTAGTTGATTTTTCTTCGTATTGAAGTGTTAATTGAGATCCAATCTATATATTCCCTCCATTTCAAATTGAGTAAACTATTTTGATTTGGTATGGAGTTTAACAAAAACAAAAATAAAAATTTTTATCTTGTGGTCTAAAATTAAAAATCCGTCAAATGAACCAAAACACTCTTTAATATAGTAATCTTAAACGTACATTTAGAAAATTGAAATCAAGAAATTACATTCTTTTCTGAACGGCCTAAAAAAAAAGTAGATCAAACAAATTAAATAGAGAGAGTATAATAAACGAGTTCGATATTAGGATAGTAACGTGGCATGGTTTCATAAACTCTTAAATGAAAAAGAAGATAGAGATATTGAGTTGGGTGAGTTGGCACACTCCTAAAGTCATTGTGATTTTAATTATTACAGGCGGTGCAGAGTTGAGGAGGTTAGAAGGGCTATTAGTAGGATGAAGAGAGGGAGGGCGATCGAACTCGACGAGATTCCGGTAGATTTTTGTTTGTCATGTTTGTCACTATCTGTCATATGTGTGTTAATTTTATCGTATTTACATATTGCTATTTGTTTTTCATTATTAGTCATCCTTTCTATTCCCTTTATTTCTTTATTGTCATATCTAGTTTATTTTGGTTATGAATTTTTGAGACGAGGGTTCCCAGGAAATAAACTATCTACTTTTATAAGGTAGTGATAAGGTATGCGTACATTCTACCCTCCCCAGACCCTACTTGTAGAATTCCACTGAATATATTGTTGTTGTTGTTGTAACGTGGCATGATTTTATAGGTTAAGAAGGTACTTGTCTTTTTTTTTTCTCCTTTTCTGAATTTTGTTCATTATTCTTTCTAATTTTTCCTCTTGCTTATTTTATTTATCTTATATGATGATATCGTTTGATCGGATAAGGGATTTTAGAAATAAGAAAAGACTATCAAATTGCACTTATTAAAGTCAAGTCATTTAAGTATTTGTTTTTGGTTAATTTTTCTCTAACAATAAAACTTGTATTACACTATATATTTTATAAATAATTCAATATAATATATATTAAAATTATATTATAAGTATTCATCGAAAAAAATTCATTATTATTATAGATAATAAATATTTTATGAATATAGCATATCTAGGCAAGTTTCCTTTAATTCATAGTTCCTCAATCTTCAACAATAGTCTAAATTTCCATTCTTGCAAAATTTTCTCATTCCTCCATAACAGAGCTGACTCAAGAAAAACAAAGCAGTGAATCAGTTCTTCATCACTGAAGCAAAAAGATACTAACACTCAAAAGAACTATCAACTTCTCAGTAGCAAATGGAATATTTGAATCAGAATCATCAATAAAATCCCTTCCTCTTACTGGAAAAAGTGATGGGAGCATTGATTTCGGCTTTAATGGTGGACTAGGAGCATCAGCATCAGCATCAGCCATTCGTGGACTTTTAATAGGAGGAGACAACAGGGGTTCAGCATCATAAACAGAGTATTCAAGAATTTTATCGACCCCATGAACTGTGAAAGTAGGATTTACGTATAGATCTGGGTATGTGATTTGAGACCCATCAATGGTGAAATTGGATAAAGAATTGTTGGTGACGACGATGAATTTTGAAGGCAAGAGAGTTGGGATTCGACTGTTGAGTTTCAACTGTACGAGATCGGAGAAAGGGAGGCGTTGTGGGATTATGTGATAAGCGATTAATGATGGGTCTAAGTTTTGTACACCAAATGTTTGATGATTTGACATGGCTTCGTTTCCCGGGATGAAGAAGGTTGCGGTGAGTGGGAGAGATGATAGATTTGCTGAGGCTAACAAATTAGCCCACCCCACGAAATTCCCTGCTCCGATTAATGCCTCTAAGATGTTGTTCACCTGCTGTTGTTGGATTTGGCGCTCCGACAGTGATGGTGGTGGCGGTGGAGACAGTACCGTGATTGAGAGCGGCGGCGTTGGTGGTCGAAATGCCGCTGGCGGTAACATCGGCGGCGGTGTTGGTGAAACTGATTCCAAAGAGATGAGAGGAACTGGACTGTGATTCAGAGATTCCGGCATATCAGTTCCCCCATTGTTGACCTTCAATTTCCATTTTCTCATTCGTTCAAACGATGTTGGTGAATCTGACGGTGGATGAGCTGATGCGAATGAGACGAGACGAAATTGACTTTGATTCAGAGATTCAGTTCCGCCATTGTTGACCTTCAATGGAGTTTTGTACTCTGTTTTCTCCGGTAATTTCAGAAACGAAAGATCAAGATGAGTCTCGTTCATGAAGCGAACAAAGTTGTCCATGTTTATCTCATGTCTCATCGCCATTCTCACTGTGAAATCATTAAAATCAAAGATTCTTAACATCAGATTATGAACAGAGAAAAACCCCATGTAGGAAACTCAAGAAAACAGGTAAAGGAATCAACCATTAACAGAGAAATTCAGACCCCATGCTTACCAAGAATAGTAGAGTAAATGAAAAGGTAGAGTACGAAGAGAACAGTAACAATGGGAAGAACAAGAGACATCCGTAGAGCCATTTTCATGGAAGTTGGTTCTTCAGCTAATCTTCTTCTGCAAATTTTGGATTTCTGAAGAAGAAGCAATCTTAGCGGTTCGTTTTATGTAAATACAATTCAGTTAGTTAAAAGAAGGCTTCGTTCTGTTGGAAATGGCGGGAGTTTCTGTTAAAACTTCAAATCAGTTATAAGAATTGCATTAGCATAGTTAGGCAATTATATTTGCCTTCGTTTCGTTTTGACATGTGATATGAAATCATGAAATCTATGAGTAAAATAAAAAAAGATAAAAATCAATATGAATATTATAAAGGTAATTACATTTTCACCTGAAAGTGAAATTTACTCCCTCCGTTCATTTTTACTTGTCATAATTTCACTTATCGAGGTCAAACTATATAAGCTTTCACCAATATTTTAATATGTATTTTTTATCATATTAATATGAGAAAGATTACAGCTTATAGTATTTTTCGTATAGTTTTCAACTATCTAAATTTTAGATTTCGAATACTAATTTTAGCTACTTCAATTCAGCTTTAAAGTTTAGACAAACTTACCTCGAAAAGCAAACAATGACAAGTAAAAGTGAATGAAGAAATAGTATTTAGCTCTTTCTTTCATTTTTATTCCCATCTAATTCACTTCCTTTTTTCTGTCTTAGTTTCAGAAATATTCCCATTTATAGGTCGGTGTGAGTTTCAGAACTTATTTGGTTCATCCTATTAGTATGACTCCTGCAAAAGAAGTATCTTTCGAATAAATGTTAGAATTCCAATGAATTTCTAATTGTTCTTGTTGTTAGCTTATTGATAATTTTAAAAACTAGACCTGCTTAATTTATAACAAAACGTACAATTCATTGCATAAGTGTGGATATGCGATTTAAAATCATGATTTCATATTTTAGACACTCCAAAAAGAATGATTTGGGATCATTTAGGATTCCAAATCATGATTTCATTTGTTTTAAAAGAAAATATAGGACTTAATCCATAAGTTCATATTTTGTTAAAAGAAAGAATTGTCATTTCAAATTTTGCAAATAAAAATTCATGCTCGGTCTGATGAATTTATCTATGCCATGTAAAAAGATTATAGTAAAAAATAAATAGATATTATTGTTGACTAATAAATCTGTATAAAATTATGTACACTTGCAAGTTTATAATATTACAAACATTTATTTATAGAAGGAACATGAATAAATGTGATTTATCAATATGATGCCTAGTATATTGTGATATCTTGTTTATGAATTATAGTTTGATCACTTGATAAAATTGTGTACAAATTGAGAAAATTAGGATAGTTTCAACAACTTGTGAGATTTATATATGATGAGCATAAAAAGATACAACTACATTTTATGTCCGCATTACATGTCCAAACAAAAATAAAAACTTTAACTTCATATCATAATTTCATCACATATCCAAAGTAGCCATTAATCTTAACATTTGATTTTTGTGTCAACTCGTGATCTATATGACTTATACATATACTCTAATACATATTGCTCAACTTGACGAAGGCACCCTTAAATAGTGAGGAATTTTGTGACCTTTTTGATGAATTGTTATGTATGTGAAATTACTTGACTAAATCACTTAATTCATTTTCGTATTAATAAAAATTACTTTAAGTTTAAGTTGTCTCTCTTAAAAAATCATTCTAGACAGAAGTGCTCACTTCCAACCACCAGAATTTGACTTAACAAAAATCAAAAAATGTTTTGATACACCTAATATATGATAAATTTTAGATCATAAAATTCAAAATCCTTTTTACATTCGTAAAATTTGTATAAAATCTAAACAAATCAAATAAATTTAAACAACAGGAGTAAATATTTTTAACCTCCCAAAAACTTGACCAAACCTGAAGGTGGATAATCAATTTCTATAAATACGTGATTTAAATTAACATCTTTATTAACCTCAACAAGTAATACAGATGAATGAATACACTCATTTCATTTGAATGAATAACATGACTATTTTACTTGTGTCTATCAATAGTTCGATTGCAAGAAAGAGAGATTAATTGGACAAAAGTGTTTCTCAGTAAAAAAAATCATTATAAAAATGCATCACGATTCTAACTTCAATCACTTTGAGTATTCATTATTAAAATAAATTTGAATGTAGATAGATTGTTTCCATTGACCTTCTATTCAAGTAAAACATTTAAAAGGAAAAGAAGCTAGGATGGAAGTAATGGAGAAAAGAACACGAACAACAACAAATAATATGATACTTAAACAAAAAAAGAACAACACGTAATCAAAAAATCGAAGCAAAGAGACAAGTAGTATGGATGAATGAATACTCATATTTCATTTCATTTGAATTAATAACAAGACTCTGTTTTCAGTTTACAGTAGTTCGACAAATCTGTTTTCTCAGTTTACAATCATTTATTTTTCTCAGTAAAAATTCCCTATACAAATACTTCAATCACAATTTGAGTATTCATCATTTCTTGAACTTGCACCTCCATTTCTCTGAGGACTTTCAGAATTGTTCCTTAGCTGCACCAGAACCAAGAAATCAACAGGGAAATCAAACAGGGGAAATCATTCCGAAACAGGGGAACGTTATCATAAATCGTATTAACGAAAGCGACAAATAATACATACCATACCTGAATAACCAGAAGGCAAGGAGGACGAGGGCGATGACAGCAAAGTATGTTTTTCAGTAAAAATTCATTACAGAAATGCATCAAATTTGAGTATTCTTCGTTTCTTGAAGTTGCCGCTCCATTTTTCTCAAGACTTCCAAAATTGTTCCTTAGAGGCAATGTGTTGTTAAGTTAGTACCAAGAAATCAACAGAGAAAGAAAAAAATTATTACCAAGCAGAAACAGGGGAAATCATTCGGAAACAGGGGAGCGTTAACCAAACAAATAATACATACCATTAGTGAATAACCAGAAGGCAAGAAAGAAGAGGATGATGAAAGCAAAGAGGATGAGAATCCAATTGATGACCCTAACTCTTCTCATAAACCTGTTGCGAAGGAATTCGTCCATGGGATGATTATCACCGCATTCAGTCAACCAGTAGAACATCACATCGTCCATTCTCTCCTTCCACAATACCAATTTCGTAAACATCTTCAAGCAATGATCCAGCCACAAACAATGTTCTTGATTTTTTTTTTCTGTAGAAATGGGAAATGAGATTAGTATACCATAATACAGAAGAAAATGAGGATGATCAGGAAAGTGATCAACATCTTCAATCAACCACAACAAAGTGATCAGCAAGTATGAAAAAAACAGTAGCAACAATCCAAACAGAAAAGAAGAACAGGTAATCAAAAATCAAAACAAAGAGATAAGTAATATGGATGAATGAAATTAAAGCTAGAATAAATTACAAATTCAACAACCCAGAAATTATAGCTAGAAAAAAAAAAGAATCAGAAACATACGGTAATTGAATAAGCAGTAGCAAAGAAGGATTGTTATGATGAAAACACTAATTCCTCTTATAAGCATTTCACAACTAATACAGATGAATGAATGAGTAACAACAACTCTCTTCCCATAAGCCTTTCATCCACTGGAGCATCAGCATCACCATTAACAAACGTGCCGTACATACTTTCGTCCAATTTCTCCTTCATCAACTTCAATTGCTCCTTCAACATCTTCAATTCAGAGATCCTAAATTTTCTTCACTTCTTTTTATTCTTTCTTTACAAATGGAAAATGAGATTTTATACGGAATACTTGTTATATATATATATATATAGTTAGTTAGTTAGTTAGTTAAAGGTCGGTAATTAATTTGTTCAAATTCCCGCCAATTATTATTATTTTTTAACCGACTCTGCCAACTGTCTTTTCCACTTCCCACTAGTAATGTACTCATCATATTTTATTTGTCCATATTGTAAACACTATGAGTATAAGTGTATAGTTGGAAAAAACCATATTCGTTATAACTATTTTTACTTGTTGATATTTGATAATTAAAGTTGGATAATTATTTTTAATATATTAGATAAGTAAATATGATGGATAGAGTAATAAATATTGTTTTGAATTTTTAAAATGACACTTATTTTGGAATAATTTTTGTAGTTCAGATGATACTTACTTTGAGATATAGGGTGTAATATATCACATATACAATAAATTATAATTAAAAATATAAAATGACAAAATTAAATCAAAATTTAGTCATTGTGGATATCTTGTTTTCTTTAAGGAGATTTAAGTCCACTGCGGCATAATCTACACCGATCCAGCAATACATCTCTTGACTTGTTCCCTTCAGGATACAATAACTTAACAACGTTGTATGAATCAAAGAATTTCGGATTAGTTGAAGAGTCCAAAACTCCGCAAAAAGAACATCTTCTTTCAACACATAAATACTCTCTTTTTTATATGGTGAATACAGTTAAAGACTTCAATGTGGTATATTTCACTAACTTCATTACACACTACAATATTTATCACACTTCTCATTTTTCTTGTATACTTCTTCTTCTCAAAGTAGAGTAAGATTACCACTAATTATAGGTGATAAATTCATCTTTGTCTTGAATAAGAATAATCTATACTATATTAAAAGTGTGAAGACCCTTAGAAATGTTGTTTAAACTTTTTGCCCTTCATTAAAAGACTATTCTTTAGATAAAATCGTCTTTTACCATTTTTCCTAAATCTTCCTTATTTAATAGACTTCGACTTCTTCCTTATTTGAATCAAGAAAATACTCTACAGCCGCTAAGAAAAATTCTAATTTATCATGATATGTAGGACCTTTATAAATAAATAATTTATCAAAATTTCTTTTGTGGTGAGTTATTTATCTTTACATAAGCTCATTACTAAATTTAAGTTTTCTCTATAATGTTTTTTACCAAATAAGGTACACGTTTTGATCACGCGCAAAACGCGTACAACTAGTGTGAATAATAATGTAGATATATAAATGAAGGAATCATATCTTGGGGTTGGTGGTTTCATGAGTTATACGACATTAATAGTCATATAAGTTACAAGAAACTAATAATCATTTTTACCACAATTTATACCATTGATATATGCACTTAATATTTTATTTTAATCATAAAATGCATATACACCAACATAAAAAAAATTCAACAATAAATTTTTTAAACTTTTTTTGTGGGGGGGGGGGGGGAGGGGGGGGGAGACAGTAAGGATAGAGTTGAAAAAAAATTATTTTTTCTTTGGGGATGGATTTCGAGGGGTTGGGGTAACAAAAAAATTGTACTGGAAAATAATGAGGTTTTTGAAAAATATTTTTCTACTTTTTAGCAGTAAATTATTTTTCTTAAATTTGAAGAAAATAAGTTATTTAAAAAATATAATTCAAATATTTAAGACAATCAAAATAAGAAAATTAGAAAACACAATAAATTTTGAGTCAATAAAAGTTGAAAGCTTAAGTGCTTAACCCATTTGATTAATTCGCAGTTTATCCATATTCTACCTATGAATACTCATATTTCTATAGGTTAAATTAGGGGTGGCAAAACTAAGTCCAATCCGCCTAGCCCGTTGAATTAACCCGCCCATTTATTAAAACACTTTTTTTAAAAAAAAATTGATATGTTCTATATGGTCATAATAAAGAAAAATTTAATTTAATTAAGTACTAAAATATTGAAAAAGAACGAATAAAATAAGTAAAACTTAGTAAAAATTAGGTCGGATTGGGTCTTGACTCACTCTATAACCTGTTACTCAAGCCGTTTTGATCCAATCATTTTGATACAAACAAATTTGGATTGGGCTGGGTCTTGACCCGTTTATTGTCTTGGCCCATTATAACCCATGCAAATTTAACCAAACCCGTCCAATTGTCACCCCTAGGTTGATTGTGGATTTAAACACATGTAAAAAGTCACTCATCCAACCCATTAAAATATGAACGAATTGTGTTGGTTACCAAAATATGGGTTCATTTCATCGACACTACCCCTATTTGGAGGGAAACTTCATAATATACTGTATTAAGAAGATATTTATCCATCTATAGCAATAACAATTTTTTCTCACTGAACACTTATAGTACATGTATAATATACAATTTTAATATATATTACATAAAATTATTTATAAAACATATAATACAAGTTTTATTGATTAATAGTATATTTATCACACAATTTAATACACATTGCGTTAATTTCTTAGCAAACGAGCATAATTTATTTTCAAATAATTATAATACATTTATATTAATACATGACTCAATTTTAATATAAATACAAATTTATCACAATATTATTCTATATTACTCCCTATAAATGATAATCACTAAAATCATTAATTACTTTTTAATATTTTTTTCTATTTTGGGAGGGGGAATGGTTGAGGAGGGAGCAAGTTCAAAATTCAAACTGAAAAAGCCCAACAAATATCGGGTCGGACCACTGACCACACAAAAAGACCCAAACTTTCTGTGTCCGTTTACACTTTCCCTCCCATAGCTTTTTTCTGCTATTTCTTGAACAGAGCTCTCAGATTCTTCACATTCCAAATCAGATTCTGCCAAAAGAAGAAAAGGGGTTGCAGAGAAAGCAGAAATGGAAGCTGAGAACAGTGAAAATTCGGTGGAAATTAAAGGAATTCCGACTCGTGATGGCAAATATGTTGAGTACAATGTTGTGGGTAACTTCTTTGAAGTTACCTCAAAGTATGTCCCCCCAATTCAACCTGTCGGCCGGGGAGCTTACGGCATCGTTTGGTACTTCACTTATCCCTAAAATTCTTTTTTTTTTTTGAGCTCCCCCATTGATTTTAGAGTTGAAATTTGAAAAAGATTGAGTTTTTTTGTGATTTTTGGGATTTGAAGTTGTTGTGTTTCGATAGACGAAAATTTTTTGAAATTTTGTGAGGGGGAATCGGGAAATCGAAAAGTTGGTCTGAGCAAGTGTTGGGAACTTGAAAATATTTGAAGATCGGATTTGTAGAATTTGATTCACAAAATCTATGGCAAGATGTTAGCTGAATTTATAGGGATGAATTTAGGATTTAGTGGGTGAAATATTATGTACATATGAAATTTTTTAAGAAAACTTGGCATGTCTATTCACATAATTGAATCGAAAATCAATGGGTGTAGTTAAATCTGCTGCAAGATTCTTCTAAGTGTGTAAAATGCGGATTTAGAATTTAGAGTCTGTTGGGTTTTATGTTTGGTGTCAGCTCATGATCCGAGCTGATAGAAATGAATGCAGTAATCCTGGATCAGCTCATGTGTTTGTAGTTTGAATATCAATATTTCCTGAAGTTGGTTCTTTTGTTAGAGTTTTTGGGATTTGTGTGTGTATTTTATAGCTCAAATGCATATCTGATAAGTCTCAAAAGTAAAAAAAAAAACTGCGATGATTTGGTCGTCTATTGAGACTCTTTTCTTTTGTGAGTAAGTTGTGCATAAATTTTATGTCTTTTGCCTTAGTGAGATTGAGAAACAAGGGTCAGACTATAGGATTTATTTATGTTAATTGGGATAACTATGGTTAATTGATTTTGACTTGATTTGGATTTAATTCTTGTTAGTCTTAATGGGTGGCAATTGACTTTTTGTTGGATGGCCCCTGCAGCTGTGCTACAAATTCGGAGACGAAGGAGGAGATAGCAATCAAAAAAATTGGGAATGCATTTGAAAATCGAATTGATGCGAAGAGGACCCTTCGCGAGATCAAACTTCTTTCTCACATGGATCATGAAAATGTATTCTCATTTCATTTCCCTTCACTCCTTTCTCCAGTATATCTTTATCAACTTGTGCCAAATGCTAATGGAATCTTATGTGTGACTGATATATCTGCTTTTCAATCAATTGTTTCGGAATTAAAGTTAATAACTTTGCCCCTAGTGTCTTGATACTGGTATACTGGTTCTGCAGATCATCAAAATAAAGGATATAATAAGACCACCAGACAGAGAGGAATTCAATGATGTGTACATCGTGTATGAGCTAATGGATACTGATCTGCATCAGATAATACGCTCGTCACAGGCCCTCACAGAAGATCACTGTCAAGTATGTGTGCCTTTCTACTTTATGCTCATTTTTTATAAATTTTGAATAATGTATAGCAATCACTCTGTGATAATTACAAAATCCAAGTTTCCTGTGAATAGAATATCTCTAATAACTTGTTATACGTGCAATTATAATTGACATTTGATGAAAAGATCAAACTTG
The DNA here is from genome assembly GCA_000787875.1 of Solanum virginianum. Lineage (NCBI taxonomy): Eukaryota > Viridiplantae > Streptophyta > Magnoliopsida > Solanales > Solanaceae > Solanum > Solanum virginianum. Next base: position 12,396 of record DF357469.1, on the reverse strand, counting down.
CTGGTTATGCTGATTACTAATTCTTTGTTTGATTGGTCAGATTAGCATATTAACTACTCCCACTGTTTCATTTTGTTTGGCATAGTTTGACTTAGGTTGGAGCTTGAGAAAAATGAAGAGTTTTGAGATTTGTGGTGATAAATATGACAACATTTATGTGGTCATAAGGTTTTTGAAACTTTTGGTATTAAACATATCATAACATGGGTGCGGCTATAAAAACTTCTCATTAAGGAAATATAGAAATGTGCCTTTTTTATTTCCAAATGGATAATCAAGAAATAGTGTGCCAAACAAAATGGAATGGAGGGAAGTAGCTCCTTTCACTAGCATGTTTATTAACTAGTCTGTTTATGGTGTTTGAGGGGTTTTTATTATGTAATTCACGTATATGATGCTATTTGCAATTTATGCTTGTTTCCAAAAGAATTCCACGACTTCTAGTAACACAGGAGAGAATCTGAGAGCAATCTGAATGAGATTGGTTATGTTTACTTGCATGCTGAAGGCCCAAATTGGATGCTTTATCCAAGTTCAGCTTTTCCTTTTTCTTCATTTGTGTCGAGCTGTGGAAACAACCTCTTCTGGAAATGCAGGGAAAGGCTGCACTTAATAGACCCTTGTAGTCCATTCCTTCCCGGACCTGCACATAGCAGGAACTTAGTGCACTAGGCTGGCTTTTTTCTGTTGTTGGTGATGGCACCACAATGTATCAGTTTCTCACCCTCTGCTGTATATAGGTTTTCACCCGCAAAAGAAAAAAGAAGAAAAGGACTACTCTTGCCTAACCAAGCTTTACTATGTTTGTGCTGCATAATTTGCACCTATTTAGTTTGACCAATTTCCATTGAATCTCTCTTTATTTACTTGCATTGCTTGATACAGGAATTTTTCATATCTCATTACTAGAAAGTGAATGATGTTAGTTTAAACTACTTTAGTCTTGATATGATATCATTCAGTGGAGCAATCATCCATTGAGTTCGAATGGTGCACCAATGGCTCTAGGAGGTTTCTCGATTATCAAAAAAAGTTCAGCAAGTGATCTCACTTGCAAGTTGCAACTATTTAAGCTGTAATTTTGAAATAATTCTATATGAACTCCTATTTGACAAATCCACACTTTATTGTTTTAACGTATGTGCTAGTTATATTGTGTATATTGGCACAACAGAATATTCACTTTGGTTTGGAAAATTTTTGTAACATCCTCTTTATGATGCTTTTCAGTACTTCCTCTATCAATTATTACGTGGACTCAAGTATGTACATTCTGCTAATGTCCTACACCGGGATCTGAAACCTAGCAACTTGCTACTCAATGCAAACTGTGACCTCAAGATTTGTGATTTTGGGCTTGCCAGAACAACTTCCGAGGCAGATTTTATGACCGAGTACGTTGTTACCCGCTGGTATAGGGCTCCCGAGCTGCTACTTAATTGTACTGAATATACTGCTGCAATTGATATATGGTCAGTTGGTTGCATTTTGATGGAACTCATTATGAGAGAGCCTCTTTTTCCCGGCAGAGACTATGCTCAACAATTAGGGCTTATCATTAAGGTATGTCTGCTTCCACTGATATGTAGTTGTATGTTATCTATATTACTTTCTCTGTTTCAATTTATGTGTCTTCCTTTGGCGAGGCATGGTGTTTAAGAAAGTAAAGAGGTAGTGTATAATGTCGGCTGTAAACATGTCATGCGACATTATAGAGTTGCCAAATTAGGAAAGGGACAATCAAACAAGTTGTAATGGGGGAGTAGTATATATGTTCATTAACACACACTAAAGCTCACCATCAACTTTTGTTGTCATTGTCTTTATAGACCAACTATGAAGCCTGTTTTGTTGTTCTTTTCTGTAATTAAGTTATTAGGTTCACCAGAGGAGTCTGATCTTGGATTCCTAAGAAGTGACAATGCTAGGAAGTATGTCAAGCAGCTCCCTCGAGTTCCGAAACGGCCCTTTTCTGAGCATTTCCCAGATCTCTCCCCTTTAGCCCTTGATCTTGCAGAGAGGATGTTGGTTTTTGATCCAGCTAAGCGCATAACCGGTATGGTCATTGGCATTAAAAAAATTCTACTTTTTTTTTTTTATCTTGTTTGCTCACTAGACTCTTGTGTTGATTTCATGTGCATGCAGTTGAGGATGCATTGAATCATCCATTCATGATCAGTCTCCATGAGATAAACGAGGAACCAATCTGTGATTCTCCTTTCAACTTCGACTTTGAACAAGCATCTCTAAGCGAGGAAGACATAAAGGAGCTCATATGGAATGAGGCTCTAAAGTTTAATCCCAAGTGATAATCCATACTCTATTGTTTCATCAATGTCAGGATTTGGTTTTGGCTATTCCTTTAAGCCATTCATACAAAACATGATTCTACTCAAGAATCCTTGCCCCCTCAAAATTCTGTAAAAAAAAAAAACTCAACCTGTTTGTAAACAGAAGAAAAAGAAAGAAACTGAGTGATAGTTTGCTGATATGTACAAGAGTTTGATAATATAGTGGTATTGGTATTACAATTTTGATTTGCTTTTTTTGCCTTGAATTTATGTTGATTTCTTTCCACCCCATTGAATGCTCTACCTCATGCCATCCTAAGTGTGTTTGACACAATTTTGCATGTGAAGTGTGGCCTTGTAATTGCCAAACATCTGACATTTTTTTAACAACGTATTTTTAAGTGTAGAAGCCATGACAAAACACTATGACAAAGTTGTCCAAGAAAAGAGCAAAAACTACAAGCAAAAACTACAACATAATCAAAATACAAGAAACTGCTTTTTGGTGCATCCACTCCTTTCCTCTTCACATGTCCGAACCATTGCAATTTGTCTTGCATTGAAAAAGTAGATGCCAGAGGACCTCAAACAATTAACTATGTAGAGTTATAGAGGTCCGCAGCTTATGACTGCAGCAATCAAATTGGAGTAATTTCCAAACCTGCATTCGTTTTGAATCAAAGCTAAGTACCCATGAGTTGGAATTTAAGAACTTGTTTGGGTTGCCTTCCTCGCTTTCCCATTGCTTTCTCAAGAGCTGTATGAAAATCATCAAAAGGTGCTACTTCAAGCCTGTATGAAAACGAAGGACATTCAAACATCAGATCCCCGCATCAAGATGATACTTGCAATTAATGGAAGCATAGAGAGAATACACAAGTTAACATCCAAAAGAACAGTCAGCATACCACAAAAACATTCTCAAATTTCAACTGCTTAAAAGAATCACTGAATATTTAAATTTTTAATTTCATTAAAATTCTAGTTATCACAATCTCAAAACATTTCTTTCACAAGGGCATCCTCGCATCAAGTGAGAGAGGGTTCATACTCGTATTTCAATTTTCCATCTCGACATAGGCCCAAAAGATAGTCTATCATGGATTGGCGCTCTTTAGCTTTGTCTGAACTCATCCACCTCTGCAGCCAGAATCCTGTCAAGGTAAGCTCCTGAAAATATAGTTCAAAAAACATTTCAGTATTGTTTTCGTCATGGCATACACTAACACATCACTCACTTGGTTCCAAATATTAAATTATTATTATAGTTCTTACGTGCATATACTTGAGGCCCTTATTTGATCCACTCCCCAACCATAAAAAATGATAGACACCTTATTGAGGTCTGTTTTCTTGTTTTCTTTTTATCCTTTTGTGGGGAATTGGAGTGGAATGGCGAGAAGGTGGTCAATGTTGAGCTGAGCCCACACATCTGGTAAGGCAAGACTACCCATACAGCTCGTTGGTCTCATTGAGGTTTCAATAATTTGTTTAGAACAGTTACAATTGGAGGGGATATGACAAAATTCTTAAAACAGAGGTACTTATGTATGACCTGCAGGTTGCAAGAATTTAATAGATTCTACCTGATAATTCGAAATTGCGACACTGTAGATGCATCTCAAGATTCTATTTTACCATTCAAGGTCTCACAACTTTATTCCACATTACTTTCCTCAACCATGATACTGCTCATTCAGGAATAATTGAAAATAGTACTACCATAGAGCCAATTCTTCACAGGAAGAACATGAAAGTGTGATGCTTGAGACTTGCCTTGAATATAAAAGACGATGTAGATACAGTTATTGGCTTCTTTGACATCCCCCCGTATGTCACCATAGTGCCACCCTGCCTACAAGAAACATGCTATATGTCTTTATTTCTGGAAAGTTAAATTGACAAGAAATAAAATTAAGATTACCATCTTACTTCAGGAATTTTAGGATCAATGAAGCAGCATTGCCACCAACACAATTAAAGCCCAAAACAGGTTCAGGTATATTGCCCTACAACATCAAAGGAAATAATAAATATATGTTTAGAATGGAAAATACCAATTAAAAAAAAATGTATACTCCACTGATTTTTTAGCCTTTTGAACACCAATTTAGAAGGCTACTTTGGAACTTTAATTAAGGATGCTATTGACTCCACCAACCTTTATTTCTTCTCAAATTTACTCATGAGAAATAGTAAAGACTCTATTTTTTTTCTTTATAAGCAGGAAACTCTGAAGATTTCTTAAAAGTTTGAACAATCATTTTATCAGCTGATGATAATTTTGAGGGAAAAATAATAAATACCTTCTTGGTTTCTTTAAAACTCACTTATTTAGGACCAAATTTAAAGAGCTAGAAAACCACTTGAAAGGGAATGGAGACAACTACTTTAGAACACTGTCCCAACACATTGAAGATGTGTAGGGTGAAAAGGGGGACAGGCAGAGAGGAAACTGAACTGAAGGAAAATGCTCTGTAGCAATGGCACTACGTAAAAAGTCATTATCAACTTAAAAATGGTTGTTGATCGATACCAGGAGACCTCTGACATTCTTCACTTCCAGTTGGCTTTCAGTATACACTTCATCCGCACCTAGTTGCTTGAGATTTGCTTTTGCTTCATCTGATCCTGCCCTGAGAGAATTGAGTTTATGATCCTGTGATACCTCATGCATAGCAATTTCTAATATTGAAACAAATAGGACCTAACACCATATGCATATTAATGATAACAAAACTGAGACCTTGTACAATCAAAAAAAAAAAATGAGACCTTATTTGTGCATAAATTCATTACTTTACTTTCATGGGAAAGCACTCAAAGGAAATGAATACAATTTATACATGGACAATTTGTTTGGAAATGGAGACCGATCTTAGGAAGCTCCTCATATATCAAACTCATTGTCCTTGAGTGAAATTTGCAATAATGTGAGACAGCCTTGAAAATTTTAGTAGAGACTGGTAGCTACATAGAAAGAAAGATGTTTTCTGTAAGCTGCAAGTTATGAAACGATTAAAGAAGTTAGCAGCACTAATCGGGGATTCTCAACATTTCCTGGAATAGTAACACTAAGACGACTCTTGAGAAAATTTAGGTTCAGGGTCTTAAATACGGGATACCAGAGAACCATATCTAAACATTTAGATTACCAATCAAATGGAAATCCCTTTTTATTCCTAGAGATTATCAGCCTCTAACGTACTTGCAGATATTAGTACCATTAGACTGCTGAACGTTCCTGTATAAAAGAGGCAATTCTCAGGCAATCCAAGTTTAATTTCAAACGTAAGGAATGTGACAGCAATAAAAGGGGAAATATAGGATATCAAGAAACGATATCATAAGGACATTTTTACTATAACGAGGAATTACAGATGCAAATGGAAAGACATCTATATATGCAATCTTAAACATCAACCAGAAGTACCATGTTTTTAATGAAAGCAAGATCTTCACACAGAGAATAAAGCAAGTTTTTATACCAGAGAATTGGACTGTTCTCTGAACAACTATTTTGAGAAATATGATGGCTCAAAATACAGCAAGACAACAACATATTTGCAGCAGAGTTAAACTCCACCTGTCTCTAATGATATTGATGCTATGAATCCCACGAAGTCGAGCTAGTTGAATAACACATTGCCCCACTATGCTGGTAGCACCATTTTGCACGATAGTGTCCCCTGCGTATGAAAAGCATTAGAGCAAGGAGAATGAAGTAAGAAGTGACCATTAGATTCAAATTGGACAACCTGATTTTAATGCAACAAAGTCCTCAAGCATTCTCAAGGCAGTCAAAGGATTGACAATAACAGTTGCAGCATACTCCATCGGGGTGCTTTTATCAATTTTCTGCCACACAGTTTGCTCTTTTACAACGTAGGTCTGCCATGTCCCTGCAAGAAAATATTGGTATGTTGATGCGTATCAGACTACCAAATTAAGTGCCTTCATTGGATATCAAGTCTACTAAGTGGGTGTTTGGATTGGCTTATTTTTTGTAGCTTTTGGCTTTTAAGCAATTTTTTAAGTTTTGGACGTGTTTGGTAAATACAGAAAGGCTGAAAAAGTAACCAAAAGAAGTCAAAAGCCAAAAGTTGGGGAGTCTCAACTTATGGCTTTTCGCTTTTAACTTATAAGCCACTTCAAAAAGCCAATCCAAACATCCCCCAAGGCTAGTAAGGTATGCTTCGGGTTCACAACATGATGATTAATGAGTAACATATTTCTACCTGAAGTAGGTGGGGAAGGGATAACCCAATCTCCAGGGGAAAGACCCTTAACTGCAGAGCCAATGGCATGTACTTCTCCAACTCCTTCATATCCCCCAACTGCAGGCATCGGTGGCCGGACAGGATAAACTCCTGCGGTACAATAGATTTGGGGCAATTACAGTAAATAATGTTTCCTTGGAGAAACTTAGTCTTAATAATGAAGGAAAAGAATGGCTGCAGCAGGCTTTTCCATCAGTGAGGTCGTGTGTTAAAAACTTTAAATGATATATTTAGTCCTTATTTGGGAAAGAAACAAACACCTTTAGTTCAAGAAGCCATCATTTGACGAAAAACAAGTTGCACAAGGAAAAACTAGATATTGCTTCTGCCACCACACTACTAGTCAACTGAAGTTAAGTTGATTAGTTTTGAAACATATAGAACTAATGAGACCTACGTTTGTCCAAAGTCCAAACAAAGGCGTTGAGAGCAACATTGATTTTTCTCTTCTAACACGTCATACCAAAGTGCATATGGTACAACCCTTCACTCTTATGAGATGTAGTTTTAGTTTTGTAAAGTACACTCTTATAGTCTTATTAGATGTACATAATGGAAATTGGTAATATCCAATGTATTAGATGATATATATTGCATTGAAAGCAACAAGAATCATTTGATTCCGCTATAATGCAATACTTTTCCATATTGTATCCCACCAAACACAACACCAATATAATTCTGTATTCAGAGTCGGGCTCCAAGTGGAAACAAACACAAATCGAACATTACCGAACAAGTGTTAAGACCTTTTCTTTAAGAACATAGTTTTGAAGAAGAAAAAGGACATGCGTCCAACTTTATTTCTCCTCTGATTCATGTGTATTGTTCATTAGAGCTTTGATCTCAGGTTCTAGCTTAATGAGTCATCTCTTATTGTTCTTGAATCAGACTACACTTTTAAGCGGCAGATCCTTACTGCAGCAACAGCGACTCTCATTCTCTCCCTCTACTTCATTTGCTAGTGGCTGTTTTTTTTACCTCTACTGAGTAGTAACGTTCTGCTTTATTCTAATGGTATCTTGTATATTTATTTACTATACATTGCTAATTGTAATTTTTTCCTCTTTGGTGCAAACTTGGAAACACTAGAGATCTGTGGAATATGGAATTGTTATAATGTGTTTATTGACAGTTGTTAATACTTTGTTAGTATCTGTAACTAATGAGCACCATACACACTATCATAGACATTTTGAATACAATACTTTGTGAAGTCCATGTTACTCAATTATACTAGATATTCTGATAAAACTTAGAAAAGCTCAAAAGAAGCACAACACAATAACATATTCTAAGCTCCCACCCCACACCCCAACCAAAAAGGATCCCCCACAAATCATCGACAGAAATACTAAGCTTAATACATACTCCTCTCGTTTTAATTTATTTGTCTTACTTTGCTTTTAACCCTTTACAAAAAACATATCTTTCCTTTTATTGGCATTTCTTTAATTGTAACTTCACATCACACTTGACATGTCAATGTCAAAATCATATAAACAAATTGACATGGATGGAGTCAACACAAATCGCTGCACATATAACACAGGTATCCCAATTTTTTCAGTGTAATATAGAAAATTTTAGCCTAGAAAGCCTTGTTTGACGAGGCATCATTTCACCTCTAAATAGATAAATATACTACAATTAAGAAATCAACATTGTTTCATTATGCATAAAAAAAGAAGAAGCTGAAACTTGGTAAAAATAGTAGAACCTTCAATTCTATTAATATCAGAAGGATTGATCGGAGCCGCAAGCATTCTAACGCACACATCACTGTCCTTGATTTCCACCGGCGGAAGCTCCGTTACTCTGCAACAAAGATACAAACACATAAAGTTACATAATTAGAACTCCGCACTAGTAATTTGAAGTGGAGGAGTTACTTAACCTAGTGACAACATCCGGAGAGCCGTGTTGATCGTAGACAACGGCCTTAGAAGGCGGCGAAGTGGCGGCGGAATAACCTCGCACGGCGGAGGATAAAGTTCTAGGACGGAGGAGGAGGAACCGCGAGAACGGAGCCGATGGTGAAACTCCATGAACGAGAGCTTTGAAGGATACAGTCCTCGCAATCGCCATTACAGTACCTTCCGAAATGAGCTATTCTTTATTTATTTTTATAAAAAAAGTTGGATTCTGAATGGAACTGAGTAAAACGACGCCGTTTTTTATGTTGCCGAACTAGCCAGATTATTTTAGACGGAATGCCTAATTTTGCATTGCTTTAATTACCTTTTCCGTCTCAATTTAGCTCCCATAATTTTTCTGTTTACAGTGAAATTATATAAATTTTGATTAATATTTTAAAATATATATTTTATAATATTAATATAAAAAGAGTTGATTCAATAATTTTTTTTATAATTTTTAAATATCTAAATTTTTATTTTAAAATATAAAATTAATTTTTAAAAATTAATTAAATTGACTTTCAAAAAAAATAACATAACAATCGTAATGCAACGGAGAGAGTGCCATACTATTCTATAGACTCAGTAGCAACTATTATCCTAATTGAAATGACAGAAATAACTACTCCTATAATTTATGGTTAATAAAGTCTAGTAGAGTTGCTATAATTAAGATAATTACTATTTTTATCATATATTTTATTTGTTTATTGTATTATTTTAAGATATATAATATTATTTAATTTATAAAATTAAGAAATAATTTTACACTTAGTTTCTAAATTATTTTTATCATTAATTATCATTATTTTTCTGCTATATTTTGATAGAATTGCCCGTATCATTTGTTGCTTCTTAATTCATATGTCAAGTCAATACGGGATAATTAAAATGATTGAAAGAAGTATTCGTAATTAATTTTTAATTATTATGTAGCTAAATGCGTTCACCGTATGTGATGGTTATATTTAAATATATAATTTTAGACAGTTACTCTTGACTAAAAAACAACAACAACATACCCAGTGGAATCCCACAAGTGGGGAGGGTGGATGTACGCAGACCTTACCACTACCTAAGTAGAGAGGCTGTTTCCTGGGAACCCTCATCTCAAAATCCATCCGCAGAACGGCCTAGATATGATCACAAAAGTGAAGATCAGAAAGTGAAAGCAAATCATGTCTAATCACTTCCCCCCAGTACTTCTTCGGTCTACCTCTACCCCTCTGAGAATCTCCTAATACTATCCTCTCGCATCTCCTAACAGAAGCATCAACACTCCTCCTCTGCACATGTCCAAACCAACGTAATCTTGCTTCTCTCATCTTCTCAGCCACCGGTGCCACCTCTAACTTCTCCCGAAAGAGCTCATTTCTGACCTTGTCGATCCTGCTTTGCCTACACATCCATCTTAACATCCTCATCTCTGCAACGTGCATCTTCTGGACATGTGCCTTTTTGACGGGTCAACACTCTGCCCCATACAACAAAGAAGGTCTAACCACCGCTCTGTAAAACTTACCTTTAAGTTTAGGAGGTATCTTCTTATCACACAGTACTCCAGAAGCCAGTCTCCATTTGGTCCATGCAGCCCCAATACGGTGTGTAACATCGTAGCCCCAATACGGTGTGTAACATCATCGTCGATATCACCACTGTTTTGGATGATGGACCCCAGATACTTAAAGCTTTCCTTCTTGGGAATAGGTTGAGTGCTAAGCCTCACAACCCCGCTTTCTACACCTCTGTCACCACTGAATTTACACTCCAAATACTCCGTTTTGGTCCTGCTTAACTTGAATCCTTTGGATTCCAAGGCATGTCTCCAGTCTTCCAACCTGTCGTTTACCTTAGTCCGGGTCTCATCAATCAGTACTATGTCATCAGCAAAAAGCATACACCATGGAACTTCCTTCTGGATAGGTC